>JALGBA010000339.1:1610000-1830584 GCA_023970755.1 Azemiops feae | reverse complement strand
AGTGGTGCGAACCGGCTGAATCCCACCACTGGGACCAGGGCTTTCTCTGGCTAACAGCCTCCTAGTGTAACTTCACTAACATTTTTGGTTCTGAGGAAACAGGCAAAAGATATTCTCAAGGTCACTTGTGTTGTCCTTTCTTTGTGGGACAACACATCAAAAGCCAAAATGCTTTCTTAGGAGACAAACGCTAGGCAAAGCAATCGATGTTGCATTCCAGCTAATCTTAAAAACACTCAATGATTAAATAATTAAAATGTATTTCACTGGAAGCACTATCATTGACACCTATCAACATAACCATTTTATCTTGCAGGATTACAGCCTGTTTGTTAATAGCGCTCTTGTTTAATCCTTCTTTTTTTCTTTTATTTAGTCATTTATTTTCTTCTTTAAATCTTAAAATAAATTTAAATTATATAAAAGGCAGAGACCTTTTATGCTGGCAGAAGAGAGAGGAACCAAGTTTGGGAAGCAGAGGACAATCCGTTATGGACATAATGGACAGATTCTACGGGAAAATAAAGGATTTTTCAGCATCAGTATTAAAAGTGTATATTGTTTCTCCTTAAATGAAAAGCACGAATGAAACGGGGATGTGTTCCCCAAGAGGTACACGATTTTTCTATTACTGTTATTAGTTTTTGTACATCAAAGAATAACACAGTACAAGTAACAAACAAAGGAATCTCATTTGGACTGCTGTTGTGGGAAATTCAACCTCCAGCCAAGTATCAAGGAATCTCTACATATCAGGCCTTCCAATTATATCTCTCTCCCCCCCCCCCATTCTTCTTCCTTGATTCTGCTGTCCCCAGGTATTGCTGGAGTTATTGTCAATTTTGGTAGTAGTAACAGTAGTAGTCTACTAGTAGCAATTATTGAGTTCACATACCACTAGATCCTTCTTCGTGACCAGCTGCTTCTGTAGCAAAATTCCTTGTCTGGGCCACCAGTTGAGTAATTCTCCACCTGGGATTCATTCCTGAAATCCAGGGCGCCAAAGACTTTTGTCTGGCAGAAGGTGTCTTTAATGGAGACCTTGAGTTCTTCCCTGTGGCTGGTCACTGTCTTTGCTGGGTCAAGGCCTTCCCGTCCAACTGCCCTTTCACTCACACTTTCCCCTCCTCCGTGGACCTGACGGTTGTGTTCACCTGATCCTCTTTGGCCAATGGAGTTGAGACAGAAACACGACCCAGTTTGGAGCTTCTATCGCAAGGCTGACACCCAACCCATGACAAAGCGCCAACTTCTCACTTAGATTGGCATGAGACCCGGGAACTAACAATCCTCCCTTCCCTACAGTGGATTTCAGTGATCTATTTATAAACGAAGCAGAAAGCAACTGCAGAATGTCCGATTTCCAAAGAGAGCAACAGGGGAGGTATTATTAGAGTAAGCACTTAAAATATTCTAGTAGATCATGAGTGACGTTTGCGGCCTGTTGCAAGCAAAGACTGATTTGTGCTCATTGGAGTTTCATAGAGGTAGTCCTCGACTTACAATGGTTCATTCACTGACCATTCAAAGTTGCAACGGCACCGAATAAAGTGATTTATGACCATTTTTCACAGTTACAACCTTTGCAGTGTTGAAAGAAAAGTCTTCATCGTGGTTCAGTCCAAGCTGGGAATAAACATGGCGACTGCTTTAGGAAGAAGATTGCAGTTTATTGAAGAGGAGAGCCAGACAGAAAGATGGCCCTGGCAGAAAAGAGAGGGAGCACATGTGGGTTTTTATACCCTCTGGAGCCTTTTGTTTGGAGAGTTGTTCCTGTGGCATGAACTTTGACCTGAGTGAGTGTGCCCTTTGGTATCTCTGTGTTAATCCTATTATGTCCTGTCTTAGAGTTTAGGTGGGGTATGTAGATTTTAGGAGTCTTTGTCTTCATAAGCTTCTAGCTGGGGGCTTCCAACCTTCCTAAATGGATTATTTACATCTGCATTTCTATAGAGCTGGATTCTGCTTGGGGGAGGGAGACTTGGGGCTATTAAGAAAAACTGGGCATGCTTTTCTGCCTCTTTAAGATCCTTTGAGGAAATATATTTTCCTGCCCTTTTAATATTTCCTTCTCTGGGGGGCTGACTTCCCACAGCAGCATCCCCATGAACATGTGATCAAAATTCAGATGCTTGGCAACTGACTCACATTCATGACGGTTATAGTGTCCCAGGGTCATGTGATTGCCTTTTGTGATCTTTTTGACAAGCAGTCAATGGGGAAGCCAGATTCACTTAACAACTGTGTTACTAACTTAACATCTGCAGTGATTCGCTTAACAACTGTGGCAAGAAAGTTCGTAAAATGGTGCAAGATTCACTTAACACAGGTTACTTAGCAATAGAAATTTTGAAAAAATTTCAAAGTTGGGGTCATACGTCGAGAACTACCCGTGTAGGTAGAAAATCGAAAAGCTGTCAATCCAGCTGGCTGGGGAATTCCGGGAGCTGAAGTCAACACATCTTAAAGCTGGCAAAGTTGAGAAACACTGCTCCAGTTGGTGGATTTTGTAGGCAGCATTTGGGTTGATCATTTTAGGTATGAATGAATGTGGTATGTGTTCTGTTCGCAACGCAGACATGAAGACGAGGCAGTTGGTGCAAAAGATGATCTTTATTGTGTACATGCACTGAACAGAAGCAAAGGAGAAAATGGCAACATGCCCTTTTATACTTCCCCTGCAAGGGGAGGCTCAACCAATGAATGCAGGCCATTCTCCCGCCTCGCGCATGCGCACAAGGCTGGAGACAGCCTGTCTGGGTCCCGGGCAGACATGTGGGCTGCCCGGGTCTCTACAACCGGTCCCGGGCAAACACGTGGTCTGCCCGGGTCTCTGCAGTTGTCCTGCAGGTTTCCTGAGCCTTGCTGATTGGCTCAGCAAGGCCCAGGACACAACAGTATGCATGATATAAGAACTCCTGCCATGGGAAGAGGGTTAGACTAGAAGACCTCCAAGGTCCCTTCCAATCCTGTGATTCTATGTTCTCTGAGTCATTTAGGGTAAATAGAGGTGAGACTGCTTTCTTGGTGGCCCAAATCTCCAGAAGAATTAGCACCACCCAGAATTTGAGTAACTGGCTTTCTTCTTCTTCTTTTGGCCTTTTCCTATTTTTCTTATTACAAGGAGAATATTCCCTTAATACAGTGTTCCCCCCCATAAATAGATACGTGTTTAATGTATTACTATTTCAAAAGGTTGTCTGGGCAATTAGAGAGCTGTCCGCCACGTATCCAAAAATGGTTGCCTCCAGCAATGCAAGCTGATTGCAAAAAGGTAAAACTCTGGACTGCCTGATCTGTGCAGCTTGCTTACTTAAGAGGCAATTGTTGTGTTTTGCTGACCCCTGGGGGAACAACGTGGTTTCGCCCCACGGCACAAAGCAGGGGTCTCCAAAGTTGGCAACTTTAAGACTTCTGGACTTCAACTTCCAGAATTCCGGACGCTGAAATTCACAATTCTTTTTTTATTATTATTAGTTGTATTCATTTATAACATAAAATGTGAAAATGCAAAAAGCAAATAGTAGGGGACAACAGTAGAAAAAGGGAAAACAAAAAAGGTGTGAAGAAAGGGAGGGGAAGAAACAAAAGGCATTGACTTCCGACTCTCTCTCTGTTGCAGTAAAATCAGACATTAAAATCAAATCTCAACTTTTTACATTTCTATAGTAGTATTGGACCATAGGAAAGGCTGAGCGCCAAAGAATTGAGGCCTTTGAACTATGGTGCTGGAGAAGACTCCTGCGAGTCCCTTGGACTGCAAGGCGATCAAACGGGTCAGTCCTAGAGGAGATCAACCCCGACTGCTCTTTAGAAGGCCAGATCCTGAAGTTGAAACTCAAATACTTTGGCCACCTAATGAGAAGGGAGGACTCACTGGAGAAGAGCCTAATGCTGGGAAAGATGGAGGGCAATAGAAGAAGGGGACGACAGAGAATGAGGTGGCTGGATGGGGTCACTGAAGCAGTAGGCGTGAGCTTAAATGGACTCCAGAAGATGGTAGAGGACAGGAAGGCCTGGAGGAACGTTGTCCATGGGGTCGCGATGGGTCGGACATGACTTCGCAACTAACAACAATAAATAGTAGTATGCTCTAGCCATTTCTGTATCGGCAAATCAGTCTAATCGGTAAAACTCAAAATCGTAACTTCATTTTTTTCCACCTCAAGCACAAAGTCCAGAAATGGTTTCCAAGTAGAAACGAAAGTACTTGTGTTCTTTTCTTTTATCAGCACAGTCAATCTGGCCACCTCTGCTAATTCCATCAGCTTTTGCAACCATTCATCCGTGGTGGGAATCGAGGCATCCTTCCACTTTTGTGCATAGAGCAATCTTGCTGCCATCACCATATATAAAATCAGAGTTCCAATTTTTCCCCAGTTCTCTTTCCATTAGGCCCAGAAGGAAAGTTTTTGGTTTAATCTTTATGTTCACTTTAAGAATTTTCTCCATTAATATATGAATCCTACTCCAATATTTCTTTGCCGAAATCCACAATGTCTTAAAATTGCCAAGTTTGGAGATCCCTGAAAAACAACTGTGATGAGAAGTTGTTTCTTGGAGAATTAGGGAGGGGGGTTGGCCCTGGTTGGCATACTTATGACAGTTGCACAGTCCCGGAGTCACATGATCATCATTTGCAACCTTTCCAGCCAGCTTCCGACAAGCAAAGTCAATGTGGAAGGCCAGAATCACTTAATAGCCAGATGATTCACTTAACAACTGTGCAAAAAAGGCTGTAAAATTGGGCATGACTCACTTAACAACTGCCTTGCTTAACAATGGAAATTGGTTGTAAGTTGAGAGCTACTTTTATTATGAGAACACACGATTCGGATTAATCTTAATCCCTGTTCTTAATATACTCGTTTCCTGCCTTTTTTCTAATTGCTAGAATCAGAAACAAGAAGATAAAAGAAAGTTGTTGTAAAAGACAATCGGAAATCATTTGTTGATATCTCTTTTTTTTGTTATTTCTGCACTTTTGGCTTCGTTTTCTCTTTCTTTCCTTATTTCTTTTTCCTAATTATTAGCGTCTATCAGTTTTTTACCTTTTTGAGTTTTTTTAAAAAAATCTAAATACAGTTATGTTAAAAAAAGAAAGCTTAGAAAATAGAACGACAATTGAAAGCAGGAGCAAGTTAAATATGGAAGTCTAAATTAGGAGAAAATTTGATCGGTTAATTAAGTTTTCTGAGGTAAGCATGAAAAAAATCCTTCTTCTTCTTCTTGTGCCATATCCGTTATTGGACGTTGGCGATCACGTTGGCGATCCTGTTTTTATCAGCAGCCGCACGAAAAAGTGCTGCTGAGTTTTGTCCAAACCAGTCCCTTAGATTTTGAAGCCATGATGTTCTTCTTCTGCCTGGACCTTGTTTGCCTTCAATCTTTCCTTGGAGGATTAAATGGAGTATGCCGTATTTTTCTGGGTGTCGCATCACATGTCCGAAATATTCTAACTTTCGTTTTTAAATTGTTTTGATGATTTCCCTTGGCTTTCCCAGGCGGCTTAAAACCTCCTCATTTCTGATCTTGTCCACCCAGCTTATATGTAACGAAAAAATCCACTGGACTGAATTAGGCAGGTTCATTTGCATATCCTGCTAGCCACAGACCCAAAAACACCACAATAAACATTTTGAGGGCCTTCACAATGCAGACTCTGTTTCATCCCCATGGAGGCAACCTAGATTTCTCCTTTGTTTGTACAATTTTAACATACAGAATAGGTAGTCCTCGACTTACAACAGTTCATTTAGTGACCATTCAAAGCTACAACAGAGCTGAAAACGGACCGTTTGTCATATTTACAACCATGGCAGCATCTCCAGGGTCAGATGATCAAAATTCAGACGCTTGGCAACTGACTCGTATTTATGTCGGTTGCAGTGTCCCAGAGTCATGCGATCCCCTTTTGCGACCTTCTGACAAGCAAAGTCAATGGGGGAGCCAGATTCAGTTAAGAACCGTGTTACTAACTTAACCACTGCAGTGATTTGTTTAACAGCTGCGGCAAGGAAGGTCATAAAATGGGTCAAAACTCAACAAAATGTCTCCCTTAGCAACTGAAATGTTGGGTTCAATTGTGGTCATATGTCGAGGACTGCCTGTATTCCATGGATATTTGAAAAGAGCATTTGATTAAAATTGTGGAAGAGATGTGTTTGCTTTGCCTCCAGTAAGTTTATTAAACGTTTTCTGTTGATTGTTTTCAACAAGAGGTTCTTCGTGGCTGTTTTCAGTGGGAGGGAGACATGACTGTTTCCCCTACTTTTATGACATTTTGTGTACTCCACTGGCTACTTTAAGGCATTACCAACTGTTCTGTTCTTGCAAAGCAGACATCGAGACGAGGCAGGTTCACAACAAAGGATCTCTTTATTAAGTACATTCACAGAACAGAAGCAAGAACACAATGGCCACTGGCCTTTTATATTCCCCTTGCAAGGGGATGCACATCCAATCGTTGCAGGCCATTCTCCCGCCTTGCACATGCGCGCACGGCTGGAGACAGCCTATCTGGGTCCCGGGCAGACACGTGGTGTGTCCGGGTCTCTGCAGCCTTTCTGAGCCTTGCTGAATGACTCAGCAAGTCCCAGGACATAACACCAACTATATCGCCTGGCTCTGAGCACTTCTATTACTTGTGCCTACTACCGGTACTACTAAAACTCTTCTTTTTGTTTGTCTGTTTGTCACCTTCAATTAGTAGAAACAATGAATCATAGGCCAACATTTTTTTGAATCAAGTTACCTCAGATTTGCTAACTTAAAGAATCCGGGACCTGTTGCTCCTACCAGTGGACCTGCTGATGGATTTCTGAGAACCTAATCAATGGATCCATTGATGGACTTTTGAGAAGCTGAGAAACAAAGCTAAGAAACAGAGGTCAGCAAGATTATTAGGAAACAGTGTCATGGCTAGGAGGAGATGACTCTACATTTTGTGAGGGTGGGTCAATGGCGTGATCAGCTCCAGCCTCCTCCAGCATCTGCTTGTACTGACGCTTGAAGAACCCAACCTAGAGAGAGATAGAGAGAAATGAAAGTAAGAGGAACAGAAAGCAAACGTGAGCTTTCTCCTCCAACAAAATAAGAATAGCAGCCCTTAGTGCAGGGTTTCCCAAGCTTGCCAACTTTAAGATACATGGACTTCAACTCCCAGAATTCTCCAGCCAGCCATGCTGGAATTCTGGGACTTGAAGTCCACATATATTAAAGTTGCCACAGTTGGGAAACCCTTGGCCAAGGCCTTAATTCCTACCTCCAAGAAGGGTTGATGAACAACTAAACTCCCTTGATGAGAAATCTTTTGAACATGCAGGCAGAAATCTTTTGAACATGCAATCAGAACATAATTGGGAGGGGTAGCAAGAGCTCCATTCTCTACCCTTTCCCTCCCCAGGTTCCACTTCACCTTATACAAAGCTGCAGCTGTCAGAGCTAGAAGGATTAAGCCCCCAAAAGAGCTGCCAATGATAACTGGGAAGCTGTTGTAGATCTTGACCAGCTCCACCACTGTCTGCACCTGGGAACGGCGGGAAAGACAATGCTTTAGAGATTGGGCGCAGTCTGACAGGCCAGGAATCCAGCTGTCAAGGACCAGTTCTAGCCTTTAGACACAGACATCACTTGCCTCCAAGGATTGGGAAAGAAAGTCCTGAGGCTCAGCTTCCTGACCACACACCCCACACCATCCCTGTCTTCATTACCTGAGTTTGTGAAAAGCCCTCTTGCTGTGTGTATTTTTTCTCGTCATAAGAAATCTGTGCGGAGCTCACCAAAATAATTTTCTTCTGTTGGGTCTGGAAGAGAGATTTGTTATTTCTGAAAGATGACATGCTATTTGTTGAGGAGGAGGAAGCTGAAGTAAGAAATCATCCATCTCAGCACAAGTGATTTGAATGGCACAACCCTGTTCTTTTTGCAAAGCTTTAAAAACCTGGCTATGTACCTGGGCCTGGGGCTCAGAATGCGTTAAGGGCCCCGTTACTTGGCTTAACTATTAGTTGATTAATCATCCAGGCTGCCAATTTGTGCTTGTTTATTTTATGGACGCTTTTATTGCTTTAACGTTTTTGAATAGTTTGAATTGTTTTAGAATGTAAGAATTATAAAACTGTAAACTGCCCAAAGTCACTTGGTTGAGCTGGGAGGTTACAGATATCGAATAAACAAATACATAAAGAAGACTCCTTGAGCTTTGGGGTGGAGAAGGGCTACTTGTGAATATCGCACAGTTCAGGAGACCCAGCCTCTCTACCTGAGATGTCCAGGTGAAATTGAGGTCTCCTTTGATCCCGAACTCCAGTGGCCTTTTCTGTGTCTTCAGTGACAAAACATCGCAGCGGATGATTTTGCAAGAAGCAACGGAGCAGTCCTGGGGTGGGGTGGGGGGGGGTGAGGGAGGGTGGAATAAAAAGATATCCAAGATAAAACCAAAGGGGGAAATCATATAAGGGCAAAATGACCCTTGACAAACCATAATTCTGCATTTTCAGTATTAACTATGGAATTGAACATCTTGATAACCTCTATTGTTTCCTTGTTTATGCCAGCTTTCTAGTTTTCAGGGCTGTAAAAGATATTTATTTTTTAAAAACTTTCCAGATTACAGGGTAACTTCCTTAATAGAGTATAGAATTCAGGGGTAGGCAACCTTGGCTCTTTTATGACTCGTGGACTTCAACTCCCAGAATTCCTGAGCCAGCCTAGACACAATATATTTTGAAGGCCCCTATAAAATGTTGATTGACAAGCTAGCTAAGTATGGGTGACATGATAATTAAACAGATACATGAGTGGCTCAAAGCATGTATCCATCAACAATTCCTCCTCAAACTCGCAAGAAATGTCAAGGGAGGGGCACGAAGTTCACTCTTGACAAACCATAATTTGTATTCTGTATTCTTCAGCTCTTCCGTTGTTACTAAATTATATGGCTGATGGAATAGTTATGAAATCTGCAGATATCACAGAATTGATTGGGACATCTAGTAGCCTAGCAGTCCAAAATAAAATCCAAACCTATCTTGATAGATTATTAGAGGAAAGGACTAAGCAACAGAATTTAATAGAGACAAGTAGAAACATCGACACTTGGGAAACAGAAATCAGAAGTCAGAAGTAAGTATCCATATCCAGAGGCCATCTATAAGTTCCCTTAATTTGTATAATTTGTAGATCAACTACAGAATGTCCATGGAGCATGATTACTTTTTTTCAAGAATCCTTTGTCCTTCCTGAGGATTCTCATAAATCAATATATGCGGTATGACTTCTCTCTTCAGGAAGAGCTACAGAACGCAGTTGGCCCTAAAGAAAAGGACTCACCAACTGGAGTTGTGCCTTATTTGCCGGAAGATCCTTGGAATCTGAAGTTTCTCTCTCCAAGACACACATGGCAACTTCAGGCTGCAGAAAAAGAGAGGTCCGGTTATCAGTAGCAGAAGGTGATGGATGGAGCAGAAGACAAATGGTGACATATTTTGCTTCTTCTCAGCAAGAACTTTGCTTCTCCAAATCCTAGTTCCAAATGAGTTCCAGAAGCTGGAAGAAGAATCTTCCATCAGGTTTTACAGATCCTCAGATCTTTAGCGGGGGTTCAACCAAAGCACTCCTTTAAAACAAGGCAGGAACCCAGTTCTCATTGGTGCGATGAAGGAGTCGTACTGATTCAACCTGATCTAGAACAGGGGCTTTTACAAATGCACTGCACACCCACATAGAACCCCTGCTATCAAATCAAAGCATGTGAATGAGTCAGCCTGGACCAGGGGTAGGCAACCTTGGCTCTTTTATGACTCGTGGAGTTCAACTCCCAAAATTCCTGAGCCAGCCATGCTGGCTCAGGAATTCTGGGAGTTGAAGTCCACGAGTCATAAAAGAGCCAAGGTTGCCTACCCCTGGCCTGGACAGTCTGGTGAGATGGGTCAGATCACATCACAAGGTAAAATGCTTCACCGAAGTGCATGGCCAGCAACTAACCCACTCTGGCTGAATATCTCCAGCACTCATTTTCTCAGCCGGGTGTGTGTGTGTGTGTTCTTCAGTGGATTGACCAGAAGGCCACAGCAAGAAAGTCCAACATAGATAAGCATACCTCAGAAGGAATAACTTGAGACACATCCCAAACCAGAATCCCTTTCAGTTTTACTGGGATCTGAAATGTCACCGTGAAAGGGATGCTTCGTTCATGAAGATTCTTCACCTGAAAAAAAAACAAAAAACAAATTCTGATCAAGCATTTCTGCCATTTTTCCACCAGAAAGAGGTCCTTCCACCCTTCCGGGGATGTTGTATAAGAAAGCAAAAAGAAGTGGTAACATCACAGGTCACAAAGTACACCGTGTCCTTGAGGCTGCAAGCAGAGAAAGGAAGGGAAGCACGTCACAGAATTCTTGACTTGGAAGGGGCTTTAGAGGTCATTGAGACTAACCCCTTGCTCAGTGCAGGAACCACTAGAACACTTCGGACCATGACTTCTTGGCTTCAAAAGTCTCTTTCAATTAGATTATCAACCTAATTGATAATTAGGTTGATAATTAGCAAAGAACTCCTTCACCATTATGTGCAAGGATAATATTTTCAGGGATGGTTTATAGTTTTATTTAATTCATTTCATCTTGCTATCCATCTGAAAAAGACTAGTGATGTGACCTAGGTATGATCAATGCTCACTATTTCAATGAAAATTAGTTGTTCAGCATTAAGTTTAACTAATTACTTCAGGTTAGACGTGAAGGCATAATGACTGATGCTGTCATCAGGATGTAGATTATTCTGTTTGTAGGTCTACTCAAGCCCCATGGAATACCAGTGTAGTGGTATTACTTTAGCCTTTTAATATACCTCATTATCATTCTATAGTACCCCAAGTGCAGATGTAGCCCATACAGAAGGAGTAGAAAAAGATCAATGATATTTTAAAATACATGTGCTTTACATGTAGTTTTCAACTTACAGCAATTCATTTAATGACCATTTGAAGTTACAATGGCACTGAAAAAAGGTGACTTACTACTGGTCGTCACAGCATCCCCAAGTCACATGATCAACATTCAGACACTTGACAATTGGCATATATTTATAATGGCTGCAGCATGTGATCTCCATTTGTGACCTTCCCTGTCAGCTTCTGACAAGCAAAGTCAAGGGGGGAAGTTGGATTTGCTTAACAACCAGAGGATTAACTGCAGTGATTCGCTTAATAACCGTGGCAAAAAAAGGTTGTAAAATCAGGCATGATTCACTTAACATTTGTCTTGTTTAGCAATGGAAATTCCCTTCGTGGTCATATGTCGAGGACTATCTATAAAAGGAAGTCCCTGCAGAAAGTGCTAGGTTAAAAGAAAAGGTTTAAGCCAATTGCTCTCAACAATGCTGGATTTTTTATTTACTGAAGGTGGACAATAATATATAAGTCTACATATATTCAAAAATGTGAAACTTCCCCTGGCCCTCATTTTTAACCTGCATCTATTCTACAACTACATACTCGGGAATAGCACCTATTTGCTGCCCTAACTTAAAACACAGTGCTATGCTGCATTAACAGAGGGATAGAATCAAGATCACGTGAAGTGTTAATACCACTTTACCATGCCTTGGTAAGGCCACACTTGGAATACTGCATCCAGTTTTGGTCACCACGATGTAAAAAAGTTGTTGAGACTCTAGAAAGAGTACAGGGAAGAGCAGCAAAGATGATTAGGGGATTGGAGGATAAAATATATAAGGAACGGTTGCTGGAATTGGGAATGTCTAGTTTAATGAAGAGAAGGACGAGGGGGGACATGATAGCAGTGTTCCCATATTTGAGGGGTGCCACAAAAAAGAGGGAGTCAAGCTATTCTCCAAAGCACCTGAAGGCAGGACAAGAAGCAACGGATGGAAACTAACCAAAGAGAGAAGCAACCTAGAACTAAGGAGAAACTTCCTGACAGTTAGAACAATTAACCAGTGGAACAACCTGCCTCCAGAAACTGTGAATGCTCCAACACTGGAAGTTTTTAAGAAGAGACTGGACAGCCATTTGTCTGAAATGGTATAAGGCACGGGTCGGCAACCCGCGGCTCCGGAGCCGCATGCGGCTCTTTGAGGCCTTACCTGCGGCTCCGGAGCCTCCTCCGCCATTTTGGCGAGCGCATGCGCGCATGCGCGGGCGGGTGCGGGGGGTGCGCGTGCGGGGGTGCGCGTGCGCGAACAGGCTCGCGCGCATGCGCGAACAGCGCGCGCATGCGCGACCGGGGCCGCGCGCATGCGCGGGTGCGCGCGCATGCGCGAACGCGCGGCTCCCAGGGTTTTTTTTTTTTAGGCCAAACGGGTCCGTGCGGCTCATCCGACGTTTCGGATGGCCGACCCATGGTATAAGGTTTCCTGCCTGAGCAGGGGGTTGGACAAGATGACCTCCAAGGTCCTCTCCAACTTTTTTATTATTATTATTATTATTATTATTATTATTATTATTATTATTATTGTTGTTGTTGTTGTTGTTGTTGTTGTTGTTGTTGTTGTTGTTGTTGTTGTTGTTGTTGTTGTTGTTGTTGTTGTTATACAACCCTATTTAAAGGAATACCCTTTAAAGATGGGTGGTGACTAAGATGTGTGGACTTCAATTCCCAGAATTCCCTAGCCCCATCTTTCTCCTCTTCCCACCAACCCCCAGACTACAGTTTCTTCTTCCTTTTGCCCTTCACCTCATATCGGTGTTCAACACTCTTTTGTGCGTCTTCTTGGCCAACGGTGAAGTTCACATACTTGGTGGACTCCTCGCCCCTGAGAAGATTTAACAGAGAAAAGAATTTTGGTAGAAATGGAAGATTCCAGAGACAGCATCCTTGAGAGAAGGATGAGGTATGCAGAGCCCACATTCTATCTCCTTTTTAAAATATACATAGTCACTTACATGTTGATAAGCAGGTATACAGCATATCTGACAGGCAAAGTGGCTTCATAACTGATGTCCTTGGTGCTGGTGTTCCCATTTTCACTGGACAAGTGGAAGAAAATATGATTTCATTTAATCAGGAAATTCTAAAACAACCTACGTATATTACTCTATCATGTGATGCGTTTTACATCTCAATCCCCATCATGCACTGTAGCAAAAATGCTTTGACAGAATATATAGCACGAATCTTTAGCTAGTTTTTTTTGCTTCTCAGTCAAGTTCTGTCTTAATATGAATCTTCCTTCATTTTCCCCAAGGAACAGCATTCTTGACATTTTAAAATTTCTAATATTTCATAGCCCTGGGAGAAAAACTGTGCCGGAGGGCCCACAGAATTAGTTACAGGCAGGTTAGAAGTTAAATCCCAGGATGACAACAACCCCCTACTATAGAGAAGTGTACAATGTTTTTGGCCTCTTTTTAAATCACTTTATTTTGGCTAAATATTCTTTTCTGCTGCCCTCAAAAGTATAAAGGCGGCCAGCAGAGTTTTACTAAAAAATATGATTTACATTCATGCATTTTCAAACATTTGGTCTCTGAGGATCATGGTCGACCTGAATTTGCCTTCTGCAAGTACCAGATCTCCACTGAGGACACTAAAACATGTCCTTTTACATACAATATAACACTGAGCAAGCTTTTTAGGTTTCATTACTTTTGTACATACTGAAGTATACTCAACTGCAATGGCTACGCTGTCTTCAAGGACACTGCTTTTAATTTTCCTATTGAGAAATCCCTATTAAGTCTTCACAGAAATTTCAGGGCACCCCAATAAGACAGCTTGAAAGCTGTGCAGTAGAGTATCTCACACCACACGGTTGGCACCCAAATAACTCAGACCTTGAAATAGTAACCTCAGGGGTTTCTTGATGCTCTCTGAGCTTGGTTGTTTTCTTGCAGATGCTTCATTGCGCAAGCTAGTTTACATCATCACTGCTAGCACTGGTAATGTTACCTAGTTTGGGTAATGAAACATCTGCAAGAAAACAACCAAGCTCAGAGAGCACCAAGGACTCCTCATTTCAACCCTGAGCTACAAATATTCTCCTTTATTGATAGTTATCTCAGTTACACACACACAGACACACAGAGCCTTATTGTTGGCCACCAGCCTCCACCCTTAAAAGCAACTGAATACTATTGGCTTCTATTAACCCACAAAAGCCAGGAGCATGGATGTTACCTCTCAGCTTTGACCATGATCTGCAGTGTATTCCCTAGATCAGCATCTGGGAAGACATCAAAGGTGGCAACAAAAATAGCCTGAAACATGCAGAGATGGGGAGAGTAAGTGGTGTACAGCTACAGTCATCCTCAACTGTTGTGGCAGTCAATACAAATACACAAAGCGAGCAGATCTCACCTCTGCTCCACTCCAGAAAATAGGATGGTTGATGTTACAGGTGGCGTTCCGGCTGGCCTCTTCTTCCAGGGCAGGGGCTGAATGGCATTGGACCCGTGTCACCTTTCTGCTGGCCTAAGACAGGAGTGCATACAAAGTTTTGAGAAGAGGAACATAATGTCAGTCTTACTAGATAGCCCAGATAGGAATCACAATCAGATAAACTAATTCTAATGCATAATGCATAATGGAATTTGTTTGAGAGCTGAATGCAACGCAATTTCATTTTAATGTATGCTAACTAGTGTACATTTAAAGTGACAATAAAGTTTCTATTCTATTCTATTCTATTCTATTCTATTCTATTCTAAATAGTGCACTGGGGTAGGAAAATCAAAGGACAATCTAGGAAAATGGGGCTTTTTTATATAGAAGACACTGTGTGAATGTGAAGAACAATCTAACACATTTGCTACGGTGCATAAAACATCCTTCAACGTGTATGGAGGAAGACCATACGTTGGCGAGAGAAAATGCTGTCGACATGGCCCATTACTGGGTAAATGTCATTTAGTTTTAATACTATTTATTTTATATACTTTTAAATGTGCTATATTTTTATGACCTATCTTATGTTTGTTTTACTTACTAAGTGTTGAAAGTTATATGTCTGTAGTTTATAGGTGCTTCTGACACGAATAAAGAAAGACAATGTAAAGCTACATTAACAGAATCTATCAGGTCTGGAAGTACAATTCAGCCACTGTCACTTTTACAGCTCAAGAGTTTAGGGCAGGGGTAGGCAACCTTGGCTCTTTTGTGACTCGTGGACCTCAACTCCCAGAATTCCTGAGCCAGCATGGCTCAGCTTGGAAACTCTCCCTTTTTCATCAGCATGGCTGGCTCAGGAATTCTGGGAGCTGAAGTCCACGAGTCATAAAAGAGTCAAGGTTGCCTTCCCCTGGTTTAGGGAGAGTCCCTTCTGAGCCTCTTGGTCCACACAATATGCAGCTCTGGGCTATGCTGTCTCTTATCTGACTGTTCCCTAGATAGCACGTCTTGCCTAGTCTCCCTAGGTCTTTTCCACATACCATTATATATACTGTGTTCCCCGGAAAATTTCTCTGGCACCGACAGCCCCGCCCAGCTGGCCCACTTCTTCTGCGGCCAAAGGAGCAGCTTCATTCTGCAGCTGAGAATGGAGCTCGGGCCTGCATTTCGCACTCAGGCCTTTCCAGAAGGCCTCTGCAGCCAATAACCAAGCAATGGATTCGATCCACAGCTCAGTTTTCGGCTGCAGAGGCCTTGCAGAACCGAGGGATGGATTGAATCCATTGCTCGATTATCGGCTGCAGTGGCCTTCCGGAAAGGCCTGACTGCAAAATGCAGGCCTGGGGACACCGCAGAAGTGGGCCAGTGAGGAGAGGCCTGGCTGCTAGGTAAGTAGGTGCGGGTTGTGTGGGGCAACTCCACACCCCCACCCTAGCTTGATTTTTAGGTGTGCGCCTCACCCCAAAACTTGGGCTTATTTTTGAGGTAGGGCTTATATTAGGCCCACCTCCCCAAAATCAAGTTAGGGCTTATTTTCGGGGTAGGCCTTACTTTCGGGGAAACACGGTAGCAACCCAAGTAGGCTCCGCCCCTATTCTGCACCTCAGCTGGCATCCTTTATTCTCTTACCTGTTGTAGCAAGGTGACTTTGCGATAAGAGAGCCCTGCAGGGTAGAAGAAGCGTAAAATGCTGCGATAGGAGTCCTCCCCGTGGTTCTGAAGGGAGGCCGTTATGGTGAACTCGGGAGTCAAACCCACATCTAAAGTTTGCAGGCTGAGTGGGAGTGAAGAAAAGAAACTCTGGGTCCTGGTTAGATGTCTCAGATCATGAAAGTCACACACAGGCCATGATTGATGAATCAGTAAAAGAAAATCAATGCTCTCAGTACTTACAATTATAGAGATAGTCCTCGACTTACAACAGTTACCACTTTTTCACTTACAACAGCACTGGAAAAAAGTGACTTATGACCGTTTTTTACACTTATGGCCTTTGCAGTACCCCCATAGTCAGGTGATCAAAATTCAGATGCTTGACTGACTCATATTTGTGACGGTTGCAGTGTCCCAGGGTCACATGATCCCCTTTTGCAACCTTCTGCCAAAGTCAATGGGGAAAGCCAGATTCACTTAACAACCGTGCTACTAACTTAACAACTGCAGTGATTCAAGTGTAGCAAGAGAAGTCATAAAATGGGACAAAATTCGCTTAACAAATGACTCGCTTAGCAACAAAAATTTGGGGCTCAATTGTGGCCCTTAGTCAAGGACTACTTGTATTTGCATATAACAATATCAAAGAAAAAAAGACACCCCTTGCCATTTGTCACTGCTGAATTTGTTAAGGACCACCTGAAATCAGTGGCCCTTAAATTTGTCATGAGCAACTTCTCACATTGCTTTCAATGGGCCTTAGTGCATGTAACATAGACTTGATCCAACCCTTTCTCTTTAATTGAAGATTAACTGAAATCTTATCAAGAGTGCTTATCAGCCAACGAATTCCAAATCAATAAGAGCTTATTCCATTCAAACAATTAGTTTCAAGGCACCTTGTTAGGTTTTTAACTTAATAGGGTTCCAAGCAGTACTGCTTTATCTAATAAGTACAGTATATGTACAGATTGGTGATAACATTGTACAAAGCAGTACTATTGATGTAACCAATCAGAATGAAAGAACAAATGGATTCAAGTTTAAATTTTAAACTCTCTATGGAGTAGTAAGGCAGGGTATCTGTCCAGTGGCTGGATGAATTTATAACAATTTTGCATAAAGGACTGAAAAATGTTTTTTCCATAGAATCCTTTCCAAAGTTTGTTAGAAAGGGTAATTTGGTAGAGCATTCAAAATTTGGTCAGTTGAGGTATGGCAAAGATCAGTGTTTTTCAACCTTGACAACTTAAGAGGTGTGGACTTCAACTTCCAGAATTGCCCAGCCAGCTGGTTGCCTGGGGAATTCTGGGAGTTGAAGTCCACACCTCTTAAAGTTGCCAAGGTTGAGAAACACTGCCATAGATAATAGAAACGTTAAGGCAGAAGGTGTGGGAGAAACTATTTCTCTTACCCTGAGAAAGTAAACGAGGTTTGCAAAATGTCTTCACATAGCCCATCATCGCCACAGTTCTTCTCAAAGGGGAGCTGAAAGAAAGAAAGGAAGAAAGAAAGGAAGGAAGGAAAGAAGGAAAAAACGAAAGAAAGAAAGAATGTAAAGACAAAGTACACCTCAGTTTTGATGATTTGACTCTATTCCTTAAACCTTGCACCAACATTTTCTTCTTCTATGGCATTGGTTTCCTTACTTATGATAACCATTTACAGTACAGTAATTGTACAGTAACTGAAAGACAAGTCAAAATCACCATGAGAGTTAATGGCATTTAATAAGGGGAACCCAGAGCTCATATGCATCTGACCAGCTTCCCCTTCTTTCCTGCCAAACAGAAATTTCTGAAAGTGACAGAAATGGACATCCTGCTGCCCCCACTGCTCTGCTGTAGCCCCACTTATTACAGATGTGTGATCTTCTGTAACGAACTAACAAGTCTAACTCTCTTTGTTCCCCTCCCCTCACCTATTCCACTGAGTATAGAGGAGGGGGCCTACTTGATTACAAAGGTGGCTAACAAGTTTACTTGATTAATGATCTGCCTTTTCCTCATACAGGAGTGTAAGGTGGCATACCTAATGCTCCCTCCCCTTATCTGTCCTCACAACACCAACCCTATGAGGTAGGTTGGCCTAAAGACACCTAGTGAGCTTCCACGGCTGAGGGTGGACCAGATCTTGGGTCTCTCTGCTTCTAATCCAACACCTTCACCACTAAATGTCTATGGAGATTCTCAGTCATCCTAGGTCATGGTTGTCCCAAAGATGCTTTTTCAAAGGCAACTAGACTTCCTTTGTTTTTGCTTCAAGACGTTTCACTTCTTATCCAAGAAGTTTCCATTCTTTCCATTCCATATACTTCCATTCTCCACCATTCTAGTCTAGTGCAGAGAAGGACCAGGGGAGACATGATAGCAGTGTTCCAATATTTGAGGGGCTGTCACAGAGAGGAGGGGATCAACCTATTTTCCAAAGCATCTGAAGGCCAGATAAGGAATAATGGATGGAAATTGATCAAGGAGAGATTCAACCTAGAAATAAGGAGAAATTCTCTGACAGTGAGAACAAACAACCAATGGAACAGACTGCCTTCAGATGTTGTGGGAGTTTCATCACTGGAAGTCTCCAAGAAGAGACTGGACAACCATCTGTCAGAAATGGTGTAGGGTCTCCTGCTTGGGTGGGTGGGGTTGAACTAGATGACCTACAACTCTGTTATTCTGTTCTGTTCTGTTCTATAACTTCTTGGATGAGAAGCGAAACATCTTCAAGCAAAAATAAAGTCCAGTTGCCTTTTGAAAAAGCACCTTTAGGGTGATCTTCAGCAACATACACCCTGTTTTTTGGACTAAAAGAGAGAGAGAGAGACTAGCCCAAAGACCCCAGGGACCTTCCGTGGCCGGAGGTGGGGGAGGGACAAGAACTTGGGTCTCCCCACTCCTACTCTACCACCTTCTCACCACTATACAACATGGCTCTTGGATTGAGAGGGATTGGCCCAAAATGCTCTAAGAAGCTTCTGTGACTGAGGGCAGAAGAAAACCTGGATATCCAAGCTCTAATAGGCCAACATTGTAACCACAATCCTGTTCCAGCTTTCAGGGTGAGAGAAAGGGACTCGGCCCCAGACACTTAGTTAGCTTCTATGGCAGAGGAGGATTACAATCTGGGTTTTCCTCCTCACTCCTGGTCCAACACCTTCGGCACTACAACACACTGACTCCGACTGTTGCTGGCTTTTGGGGTATCATGATAAATCTCAGGGACAGTCACCTTGGCTGTATAGTTTTGCTTTGACTGTTTGCTCAGGATGGGCAGGAGATCTGGGACTTTGGCGATGGATTTTCCTGTGAGGTTATAATTCAGCCTTAAAGCGATGGGTGTCAGGGTATCCTCAGTGCCAACCTGAGAGAGGCAATACAGAATTATTATTTTTTTTAAAAAAATGCATACAATAATCAGCTCCTTTTGTAAAACAAATGAACCACTTTTTTTCATTGTCAACAGAATGAATTACAGGTAGCCCTTGACTTACAACAATTTGTTTAGTGACCGTTCGAAGTTACGAAGTGACTTACGACCGTTTTTCACACCTACAAGCCTTGCAGCATCCCCATGAGCACGTGATCAAAATTCAGGCATTTAGCAGCTGGTTCAAATTTATGACGGTTGCAGGGTCCTGTGGTCATGTGATCACCTTTTGCAACCTTCTGACAAGCCAAGCCAATGGGGAAGCCAGATTCACTTAACAACCGTGTTACTAACTTAACAACTGCAGCGATTCTCTTAACAACTGTGGCAAGAAACGGGCAAATGGGGCAAAACTCTCTTAACAACTGTCTCACTTAGCAACAGAAATTTTGGGCTCAATGACAGTCGTAGGTCAAGGACTACCTATATATATTTTTTAACAGGGAACATCTGTTCTTGAGCTAAACAACATTGCCAAGAATGCCATCGGCACCTGAGTGAATGCCACAAATATTTTTTCGCTGTATCCAAAGCTTCTCACTGCCCACCCTACTCCCAAAAAAGTAATAAAACTGTGCAGGCATATGAAAGTGGCAACATCTTTAAATATGTATATCCAGAAGACATATTCTTAACGATATTATATTTCCTATCAGGATTTCCGTGCACTGAATGGCACAAAACATGCCCGTTGTGGAAATATGGCATCAACCGATTTATTTATTTATTTATTGTCTTTCAGGAACCTTCAGCGAGGTTAATTAAAATTCAGCCTCCAGATGTCACGGATGGAGGCAAGTTTTATGATTTGCAAAGGAAGGAAAGAACTCGCTCTTGGTAGCCACGGTATCTAGATAACTCGAGGCTTCAAGAGGATGAGTCCTCTGACTCCCTGGCCAGAGTGATCGAGACCAATCAGATCTGAAGCGATCGACATAAAAAGAAACAGGACGTAACACCAACTCACAGATAGTTCGATCTGATGCTTCTGACACTTTCGCTCAAGTCCAGTCGAAATGTTTGCTTGCAGGGTGGGAGACTTAGAAGTGAAGGAGGCCCGAGCTTTTATTCTGTGAGAATCCAGGGTCAGGCTGTAGGAAAGCTCACTACGGATTTCATCTGAGTGGAAAAGAAAGAAGAGCTTCAAATCTTTCCTGGAGGACTGCTGTTCTTAGAAAAATGTCTGCTCTCAGCAGAGTGTAAAGGTTTCTCTCTGTCAGGGGAAGGGCAGCCATTCCCTTCCCTTTATCTGTTCCAGCCCCATATTTTTGTACAGGCTTTACTTGATAAATGACGGTGTCAATATTTCATCTGAATTTAATAAAACCACGGGACTCTTGGTGCTCTCTGAGCTTGGTTGTTTTCTTGCAAATGTTTCATTACCCAACTAGGTAACATCATCAATGCTAGAAAGGGAGCGAGGCTTGCTCTCTGTTTATATACAAGTTGCTTGCCTTGTCAGTGTTGATGGGGATGATCTTGGTAGTTCTGACTTGGTAAGTCCTTGACTGGGGTGTTGTTTACTGCTTGATTGCTAGTCTAGTGCTAATCTTGCTGTTAATCTCTGCTTATCTGGGTGTTGATTGCTGGATAGGAGGTGTTTTGGTCTTTTTGTTTCTTTTCTAACTTTTGAGTTGTCTCTTTTGAATGGTATGTAGATGTTGTTTATCTCTATGTGCCTGTTGATGGCTGATTTGTCTGAGCGCGAAGTTTCCAGGAAGTCTGTAATGTTTTTTGGACTTGTCTAGGATGCTCACAGTTTCCCAGGTGAAGTCTGGGCCTGTGCTGTGCAGTTAAGGAGTTTTCATCATGTCTGCAAGAAAACAACCCAAGCTCAGAGACCACCAAGGACTCCACAGTTCAATCCTGGGCTACAAATATTCTCTTCTAATGTACTAATAATAATGAATAATCTGAGGGCACAAAAGCCATCTTGCAAATATTCAGCTAAATACAATTGGTGACAGATTATTTCTTTACTTTTACCCAATATCTACAAGGGAGGGGTGAGCCATGCTGGGAAAGGAAAGGAAAATATCAAAATGAAGAAGTTAAATGAAAAGTTAAAATAAGACATAGTGGCAACTGATACCTGTTAGGCCAGTCTTTTTCAATTTGACAACTGTAAGATGGACGGACTTCAACTCCCAGAATTCCATGCTGGCTGGGGAATTCTGGGAGTTGAAGTCCACACATCTTCAAATTGCTAAGGTCGAGAAACACGGTGTTAAATTCTTCAGTGCAGGAGAAGGCGTGGGGGAGATTCCCTCAGTAAATATGGAGAAATACCAGAAGAGATGAACCAGCAACATGGTGTTGGAAGCAGGGGGCCAATAAGAGGGCTATATCACATGCCTCTTTGCATATTTAAATTAACCAAGGGTCTGCCCTGCATGGGTTTGAAGGATGCGGACTGCTGTAGGACCCCGAAGGACTGCAGCATTTCCCATCACCTAGGAAATCCTGAGTGACTTTTGAAACAGTAAAGCACACTTCTGCCACGTTGGCCACGTTCTCCTGAGATGTTGGCCTCTGCCACTGGAAGACTAAGGTTGGGATGGAAGATGGGTGGAACACGATGGAGACCTTCACTTGCAGAACAGGACGAGACCTGGAAGCAAGAAGAAAAAGAAAGATTATTTTCCTTAAGATACTGTGTAATCAGGAATCAGCATCGAACATGAGCTAGCAAAAAACATCTAAGCCGATGTTTCTCAACCTTGGCGACTTTAAGACATCTAGACTTCAATTTCCAGAATCCCCCAGTCTGGCTGTCTTCCTTTCAGTTGGAGAATTCTGGGAGTTGAAGTCCAGACTTCTTAAAGTTGGGAAACATTGATATAAACTGAGAGTGCATTACACGGCCACTGGCTTCACCCCCCCCCCCAATCTCTGAGGAGCATTTTCTTACCACGTAGCAAGTGACCTCATTGGTGTCAACCTTACTGTCCTCACTTCTTCCACTGGGTCAAACCATGCTCCCTCCAGCAGCAATGACAGGGTTCAAAAACTGGCTTTAAGCCAATGTTCCCCCCCCCCTCTTCCAGTTTCACCGTTGTCTTGTTGGGTTGGTGAGAAAACAACCATAATAGATTTGCTAGTTTCAAAAGAAGAGGGCCTTGAGGGTTTCAACTTCTGCAGAAGAGTCCGAGCCCATGGAACGAGAAGACAGGATAAGTGGGAGGTCCTGCCAATGGGAAACTGCCTAACTTGTAGACCCCTTATGCTTATGATAACATTTTCTCCAATGTGGCAGCTCAGCATTACATTCACCAACCCAACAGATTATGAGTTGATTCAAATCCACTAGACCAGGGCTTTTCAACCAGTGGTACGGGTACCACCTGTGGTACATTGGCACCTGGCAGGTGGTACGCGACCATCCTAGAAAAGTGGTAGCGGGGGAGGGGAATGAGCTGAACCGGTGGCAGCACCGCACAAGCCTGAGCGAGAGATGGCTGGAGCTGCAGGGCTGTCAGGGCTCAGCGTAAGCGCCAGGATCAGTGCCGCTTTCCAGCTCATCGGCGCTTCTTCGGGGCTGTCAGGGCTCAGTGGAAGCGCCAGGATCAGCGCTAGGCTCCAGCTGGAAAGCAGCACTGATCCTGGTGCTTCTGCTGAGCCCAGAAGAAGCACCAATCAGCTGGAATGTTGCAGCAACTCCAGGGTCTTGTGATTTACATTCAGATGCTTGGCAACTGATTCATATTTATGACGGTCACAGTGTCCCAGGGTCATGTGAAGTGACCAAAACCTGCTGCAACCACCCAGCAGACGGAGGGAATAAAAACCAAACACCTCCCCACCCCACCCCCGCTGCCAATCCTCAACAGAAATGCTCACAACAATGAAAACCTCGGACAGGAGGAAGAGCGCCGCCGGGTGGGCGGGCAGGTGTCTTGCTCAGCTGTGGCTTGGGGGGCACTTTTTTCAGTGCCATTGTAACTTCGAACAGTCACTAAGTGAACTGTTGTAAGTCGAGGACTACCTGTACTTTATCACTTTTTTCCTTTTTTTTTTTTCTTTTTTTTTTGGTCATCAAGTTTTTCACACCTTGCTGGGTGTCTGGTGGTACTCGAATGTTGCCATATCCTAAAAGTGGTACAATGGGTGAAAAGGTTGAAAAGCCCTGCACTAGAGGAACAGGAGGAACTGGAGGAATCCTGAGTCTCTATGTTTTGTAGTCAAGAAAGGTAAACAGTAAAAATATATATATAAATATAATCATGCCTTAATAAAATCTTCTCTATTTACTGAGGGCCTGGGCCTGATTGTGCACATTTAAGAAGGCGGAAGAACTGGGAGAAAAATGGGGCTGTCTTCCTTCCTTACCTCATCAACAAAACTCTTCCTTGTTGTCCCACAGTGATGTCCTTCAGACCATCCCCCGTAAGATCTCTTCCTCCGCTGAGGGCTTGGCCAAAGTAAGAAAACTGTCCAGAAAACTTCAGTCCCGCAATGCGCTGTGGAAAAGTCAAGGAAGGTAAGCAAGGAAAAAACATGAGGGTCACAAATGGCTATTACACGACACGGATGCTGCAACAGTTGTAAATGCAAGCCAGTTGCCAGTTGCCCGGATTGTGATCACATGACCATGGGAATGCTGTGACAGTCATAAGTATGAGGACAAGTCATAAGTAACTTTTTTCAGGGCAGTCATAACTTCAAAGTTTGTGTGTGTGTGTTTGTTTGTGTGTATACAGGTAGTCCTCGACTTGCAACAGTTCATTTAGTGACCATTCAAAGTTACAACGGCACTGAAAAAAGTGACTTGTGACCATTTTTCACACTTATGACCGTTGCAGCATCCCCGTGGTCACGTGATTTACATTCGGATGCTTGGCATCTGACTCGTATTTATGATGGTTGTAGCCTCCCTGGCTCATGCGATCCCCTTTTGCCACTTTCTGATCAGCAAAGTCAACGGGGACGCCAGGCTCACTTAACAACCATGTGACTAACTTAACCACTGCAGTGATTCACTTAACAACCATGGCAAGAAAAGTCATAAAATGGGGCAAAACTCACTTAACAAAGGTTTCACTTAGCAACAGAAATTTTGGGCTCAATTGTGGTTATAACTCAAGGACTACCTATATGTATGTATGTACGTATGTATGTATGGAGAGAGAGAGAGATAACAGGTAAATAGAGATGAAAGATGATAGATAGATAGATAGATAGATAGATAGATAGATAGATAGATAGATAGATAGATAGATAGATAGATAGATAGATAGATAGATAGATAGATAGATAGATAGATAGATAGATAGATAGATAGATAGATAGATAGATAGATAGAGGGGGAAGGGAGGGGGAAGCATTTTACATGTGTGTGCGCATGGGTCCACAAGCACGCACGTGACACAAACGGGGCAGGGCTAGCACTTGCCTGATACTCGCTAGCCCTACCCCGTTCTTGCGCGGCACAGCGCCGTCCATTTTTGCACCCGCAACGCATCATTGTTGTCCCGTTTTTATGCCCTGTGGCACGGCAGTGGCCCATTTTCACGCTCCACAATGCAGCGGCGTCCCCTTTTTGCGCCCCGCGGCATGGCGGCGGCCTGTTTTCATGCGCCGGTGGCCAGCAGGCCACGGCCCACTACCAGGCCGTGGCCTACAGTTTGGGGACCCCTGTGCTAGAAGACACAATGGGTTTATCTATATGCCACCTCCTTCCAGTCGCCTTCTGTGGCAGTGGCTGAAAGGCAGGTCATGTCTATACCATTTCAGACAAATGTTGTCCAGTCTCTTCTTAAAAACTTGGCTGTCCAGTATGTTCTTAAAGACTTCCAGTGTTGGAGCATTCACAGCTTCTGGAGGCAGGTTGTTCCACTGATTAATTGTTCTAACTGTCAGGAAATTTCTCCTTAGTTCTAGGTAGCTTCTCTCCTTGATTAGTTTCCATCCGTTGCTTCTTGTCCTGCCTTCAGGGGCTTTGGAGAATAGCTTGACTCCCTCTTCTTTGTGGCAGACCCCTGAGATATTGGAACACTGCTGTCATGTCCCCCCTTGTCCTTCTCTTCATTAGACTAGACATGCCCAATTCCAGCAACCGTTCCTTATATGTTTTAGCCTCCAGCCCCCTAATCATCGTTGTTGCTCTTCTCTGTACTCTTTCTAGAGTCTCAACATCTTTTTTACATCGTGATATAGGTAAGTGATACAGGGTAGAGTTTTCCCAGTACCACCCCACTCTGTGGTTCATGCTTTTGTTTTTTAATGACAACTCAGAAAACACCGCAAGGGTGTGTAAGGGCGTGGTTTTGAGGTTCTGCAAAGAGGAAGTGAACTAAAGATGGCGATTGTTGAGAAGAGTTGTGCAAAGGCACTCTTAGATGTCTTCATGGCATCTCCAAGTCTTGCTTCCAGAGGAGAAAGAGAGCCATTTGATCAAGCAAGTCCTAAGGATCGACTCACCTGAACGTAACTGCGCTTGATGGATGCCCTTTTCCCTGAAAAGATATACACGGCTCCTGCATTCTCATCTTCCAAGGGAGCCCCAATGGCTACATCTGTCCATTTGTCCCCCGTGATGTCACCCACTTCTGCCATGCTGGCCCCAAAGCGACCAAACAAATGTCCTGGCTCTCCTTTTAAAGCTGTGTTGCTGTCTGTGCACGAAAACGCTTCCTTCTGCAAAATGTACGAAAAATACACTGGAATGCAAATGGATTTCTCAGAAGGCAGCCCCCGTAATATGGTCTTTACAAATTTCTCAAAAGTTCTAGATTATACTTCAGTATATTTTATTAAACATCTCAGAACATCTCTGTATTATGATACAATTTTGTTCCATCGTGGACAGCCATAATTCCCCAAGGAATCCCCAAGGAATTCTGGGACTTGTAGTTTAGTGAAGGTTCTGAACACCTAGCCTTTCCTTTCATTGCATAAACCAGGGGTCCCCAACCCCCGGTCCGTGGACCAGTACCGGGCCGCGGCATGCCAGCAACCGGGCCACACAAACAAGCAAAGCCCCATCCGTGAGATGCAGGCAGCACACAAAACCACACACCCTCCGGTCCGTGGAAAAACCTCTCTCCACCGAACCGGTCCCTAGTGCCCAAAAGGTTGGGGACCTCTGGCATAAACCATCATTTCTAGAATTCCCCAGAGAGAATAAACCCCATTTGGGGTTTACTGCATAAATGGATCCTCAGTGTTTCACAACTCCTGGCACATATACAGTTTTATGTCAAGTGTCACACTCATTTCAAATATTTGTTTGCGGTGTTGGAGATCAGCCTTCAAAAAATATAAAGAAATATAGGTAGTCCTCGACTTACAATGGTAAAGGAGCCTGCCCAGTACAGTCATAAATCATGACAGTTGAAAAGTGGATTAGCCATGTCACCAGCTTGATTTTATGACTTTTTTTTTTTTTGCAGTGGTCATTAAGCAAACGCCATTGGTTGTAAAGCAACTGTCACAGATGTCAAGCAAACCAATTGTTCGCTAATGGCCAGTTTTGCCAAAAATCAGAAGTAAATGCTAGTTTTCGGCAAAAACATTGTAAAACATGTTCATATGAACCCAGGATGCTGTGAATGCAAACTGGTTGCTAATTGCCCAAATGCAGACCAGAATTTCAGAACCAGGTCACAAATAACCTGGGTAACTTCAGAACCAGGTCACAAACAACCTTAGTAACTCCAAAGGGTCACTAAGCAACCCGTCGTAAAGCAAGGACTACCTGTAATAAAAGCAAAAGTTTCTCCTCAACCTGATTTACAATATATACCTGGGAATTTCTGAGCAGATGTTGGAAATCATAGAAACTCTAGAACTGTCTGTCTTCCACCATCATTTATTCTCTGCTTCATAGACCCAGGAGTCTCTTACCTTAAAAAGACAGATGTGAACCCTTCCACCTGCAGTGGCATCGTAGTACATGGGAGCGCCAACCAGGACTAAATCTGTGCTTGCGTCTTGATTGAGGTCCACTGAGCACAAAGTTGCCCCAAAGTAAGAACCAACCTGTTGCATCAAACAATCACCTCTTAATTTCATTCTCCTTAAAAAAAATGGAGCAAGGTCATCATTTGCATATTTTATGTTCTACTAACTGCAGAAGCCGAGACGTTACTGCCCGAGGCATATGAAGCATTATGTTTTTGAAGAGTCTAACCTTCAGGCCTGCAACACTATGTTATGAAGCAAGTAGGCAATATCAAGGACATTTCCAGAAATTTAGGGCAGTTCTCCATGGCTCTTTGCAGCCCTCTAAAATCAGCTGTGTTAGTGTTTGGCAGCCGAACTTCTGGCAGCTCAACCGAAAACAAAGTAAAGATTTCTTTATCTTTTGGCTATGAAGCTCTCTGCAAAGCTGGGAGAAATTCCCTTTCCCATTAGCAGGGATTTTTACCTCTCTTGAAAGAGATTAACCAGCAGAAAGATGAACATTTCAATCTGAGACTTAAAATCAATCTATGACCAAATATTTAATGGCCTGGTAAGTCCTGGTATTTTGGAATTACCAGTCCCATTCTCTCCCCACAGCACCTCCATCTTTGTTGGAATTAAGCCAGGAGAACCAAGGACAGATATATATACGAGGGGATAGATGGGGAACTCATCAAATTTGCAGACGACACCAAGCTGGCAGGAATAGCCAATACTCCAGAAGATAGGCTTAAGATACAGAAGGATCTGGACAGACTTGAACACTGGGCACTATCTAACAAAATGAAATTCAATGGTGAAAAAAGCAAGGTTCTACATTTAGGCAAGAAAAACCAAATGTACAGGTATAGTATAGGGAGTACCTTGCTCAATAGTAGTAACTGTGAGAGGGACCTCGGAGTCCTAGTGGACAATCACTTAAATATGAGCCAGCAGTGTGCTGCAGTTGACAAAAAGGCCAACACAGTGCTAGGCTGCATTAACAGAGGGATAGAATCAAGATCACGAGAAGTGTTAATACCACTTTACAATGCCTTGGTAAGGCCACACTTGGAATACTGCATCCAGTTTTGGTCACCACGATGTAAAAAAGATGTCGAGACTCTAGAAAGAATACAGAGAAGAGCAACAAAGATGATTAGGGGACTGGAGGCTAAAGCATATAAGGAACGGCTGCTGGAATTGGGTATGTCTAGTTTAATGAAGAGAAGGACGAGGGGGGACATGATAGCAGTGTTCCAATATCTCAGGGGCTGCCACAAAGAAGAGGGAGTCACGCTATTCTCCAAAAGCGCCTGAAGGCAGGACAAGAAGCAACGGATGGAAACTAATCAAGGAGAGAAGCAACCTAGAACTAAGGAGAAACTTCCTGACAGTTAGAACAATTAACCAGTGGAACAACCTGCCTCCAGAAGCGGTGAATGCTCCAACACTGGAAGTTTTTAAAAAGAGACTGGACGGCCATTTGTCCGAAATGGTATAGGGTTTCCTGCCAGAGCAGGGGGTTGGACTTGATGACCTCCAAGGTCCCTTCCAACTTTATTATTATTATTATTATTATTATTATTATTATTATTATTATTATTATTATTATTATTATTATTATTATTATTATTATTATTATTATTATTATTATTATTATTATTATTATTATTATTATTATTATAGAGAGAGAGAGACTGAAACAGACAGATGCATTTCATAATAACATCTGAACATTGTCAGCTGCCTTTTTTCTGACAACTGATCCACTCTCAGCCCATTGGGAGACAGAGGCAGCAAAAAGATGTAAAATTTGAACCTTAAGATATGTTTTCATATACAGGTAGTCCTTGACTTATAATCATTCCTTTAGTGTAGGCATGTCAAACTCGCGACGTCACGTGATGTCGCGCAACATATCGGAGCTTTTTTGCCATTGCCGGCAATGGGGTGGGCGTGGCTTCCCGATGACATGTCCGGCCTGCAGGCCGGCAGTTTGACACCCCTGGTTTAGTGACTGTCCAAAGTTACATCACTGAAAAAAGTGACTTCTGACCAGGTTTCACACTTATGACTGTTGTAGTATGCCCGTGGCTGTGTGATCACACTGCAGACGTTTGGCAACTGGCCTGTATTTGTGACAGTTGCCGTGTCCCGGGATCATGGTGATCACCCTTTCGCGATCTTCTGACAAGCAAAGTCAATGGGGAAGCCAGATTCACTTAACCACCGTGTAATAACTTAACAGTTGCACTGATTCACTAAACAGCTGTGACAAGAAAGGTTGGAAAATGGGGCAACACGTACTTAACAACCGTCTCGCTTAGCAACAGAAATTTCAGGCTCAATTCTGGTCATAAGTCGAGGATTACCTGTATGTGCCTTTGAACCTTTGCTCAATAGCCTTCATGGCTGAGTAATGTTTTTGGGGGGAACCTAACGCACAGCTTCCTTCAGAGGTTTTATCCGCACTCTTCAATCCTTTTGGAGTTCTTTTATCTCGGTTCATACCTGCTCCCCTACTGCCTCCATCTTCAGCTGCCATTCCCCACTCAGGGCTTCCTTCTCAAAGTAGACAACTTTGCCGATGTGGTCATAGCGAGGGGCTCCCGCAACCAGGCCATTCCTCCCGTTGAACTGGACGGGCTGAGAAGAATAGCCTATAGGGGAGACAAGACAGCTAACATACCTCATATGATGGTAGAAGAACCTTTAAACTTATAGCCAAGCCTAGGATGCATTTATTTGGAGGTAGTCCTTGAATTATGACCGAATTTGGGGCTGAAATTTGCATTGCTAAGGAAGGCAGTTGTTAAAATTGAGTCATGCCCAATTTCAAGACCTTTTTTTTTTTTTTTTTTTGGCTTTTAAGCAAATCACTACAGTTGTTAAGTGAATAATGTGGTCATTAAGCGAATCTGATTTCCCCCATTGATTTTGCTTGTCAGAAACTAGCTGGGAAGGTCTCAAATGGTGATCACGTGATCCTGGGATGAACACAGTGATCATAAATGCATGCTGGTTGCCAATTGCCCAAATTTTGATCATGGGACTACGGGGATGCTATGCAGTGGTGGGATTCAAATAGATGAACGACCGGTTCTCTGTGTGGATGCCGCTTCCGGAAGTCCGTTCTGGGCCTGGGCAACAAAAAATTAGCTACCGGTTCTGCCGAAGTGGTATGAACCGGCTGAATGCCACCACTGATGCTATGATAGCCATAGGAGAGAAGACTTTTTCCAGTGCTGTTGCAACTTTGAACGGTCGCTAAACAAATGGTTGTAGGTGAAGAGCTCCCTGTAGTGTCTCAATTCAGGATTGCGTCTTTTTTTTTTAGACATGAAAAGTAAAGTTTGTCAAAATCTAGTTACTGACTATTCATTAAAATTGCAGCTTCTATGTTCTAGAATAATCAGGGGTAGGCAACCTTGGCTCTTTTATGACTCGTGGACTTCAACTCCCAGAATTCCTGAGCCAGCTGGCTCAGGAATTCTGGGAGTTGAAGTCCACGAGTCATAAAAGAGCCAAGGTTGCCTACCCCTGTTCTAGATGTTTGAGACTGTAGACAAAAAACGAAGAAGACACGAAAAGTCATAATACATCAAAGAGCCGAGGTTGCAAACCCGAGTAACTTTTCAGAGTGACATTAAAATTAGAGAGAATTTTTAGAGCATCGTCTCACTAGCAGGATCCCGCATTTTGGGGGACCACGAAATGAATTCAGAATTTTGATAGCATGTTATAGATGACACTCTCTAAAAATAGTTATTATGATGGGCAGGATCGACTGCCAAACATGTGCCATATTTAAAAGCAAACTGCAGGCCATCCTCGACTTTGCAACCATTCATTTAGCAACTGTTTGAAGTTACAACAGCACCGAAAAAAGGGACTGACAAGCAGTCCTTGCATTTACGATCAGAGCAGCACCTCCACGGTCATGTGACCAAAAGTCAGACATCTCCAGACTGCCTTCAGTGGCCTTCCCAGCTGGCTTCTGATTTAACTACGGTCAATGGGAGGAAACAGATTCACTTAAGGACCGCATAATTCACTTAACAACTGCAGTGGTTTGCTTAATATCCGTGGTAACAGAGGGTAATAAAATTGGCATGACTCACTTAACAGCCACGTACCATCAACAAACATTTCTGGTCCCAATTGTGGTCGTAAGTGTAGGACTACCTGTAGTAACTTGCTTTCTAACATTGAACTGAATGGAAAATCATCAAATCTGGTTAGAAGAAAGCCTTGTGTAGTCCAAAATAATAGAGATAATTATTAGAATTAGAATTATTAGAATTAGAATTATTAGAATTAGAATTAGAAATATTAGAATAATTGGAAGTGGAAGTGGAAGTGGAAGTGGAAGTGGAAGTGGAAGTAGAATTCTTTATTGGCCAAGTGTGAGTGGACCCATAAGGAATTTGTTTCCGGCGCAGAAACTCTCAGTGTACATACAAGCAACAAAGTGATAAATCATGATCATAATTATCATATTAGAATTAGAATTAGAAATATTAGAATTAGAATTATTAGAATTAGAATTAGAAATATTAGAATTAGAATAAATAGAATAATTAGAAGTGGAAGTGGAAGTGGAAATAGAAGTGGAAGTGGATGTGGAAGTGGAAGTGGAAGTGGAAGTGGAAGTAGAAGCAGAAGCAGTAGAATTCTTTATTGGCCAAGTGTGAGTGGACACACAAGGAATTTGTTTCCAGTGCAGAAACTCTACAAGCAACAAAGTGATGAATCATGATCATAATTATCATATTAGAATTAGAATTAGAAATATTGGAATTAGAATTATTAGAATTAGAAATATTAGAATTAGAATAAATAGAATAATTAGAAGTGGAAGTGGAAGTGGAAATAGAAGTGGAAGTGGATGTGGAAGTGGAAGTGGAAGTGGAAGTAGAAGTAGAAGTAGAAGTAGAAGCAGAAGCAGAAGTAGAATTCTTTATTGGCCAAGTGTGAGTGGACCCACAAGGAATTTGTTTCCGGTGCAGAAACTCTACAAGCAACAAAGTGATAAATCATGATCATAATCATCATAAAATACATTCATCATAAATCATAAGATAAAACACTCAGTATAGTCATAGGATACTAAATAAGCAATCAACATAAATCATACTAGGGTATTAAATAAAACAAGTAATATAAATCATAAGATACAAGCAAAAGAGTCTAATTATAATAATTTCAGAAGAACGCCTTATTATTGGAAAGAGAGGGGGCTTTGTCAACCAATCAGCTGTCTCTGAGGGAGATGCACAATGATAGAACATGATGGAGGGCGTGAATTTTGGGTTTTATTTCTTACCAAGATAGGAATTATTCATATCTTTGAGGGTGCTGGATATATTAATAAATTCTGGATCTCGGTTACTGGTTTGATAGAGAGTCAATCCTCCAGACCAGTCGTAGGCTCCCACAGCTCCAAGGACAGGGCCTTGCTAAATCACAGCAAAAAGTTAGAATAGGAATACAAGATCAGCTGAAAACAATAAAAATAAAAACAACAGTGAAGAAAAGATTAACTACCTATTGTTGCAAGTTGGTACAGATCGTCTTCAATTTATGACCAGTGGCTCAGCAATTGTTTGCAGCTATGACAGATCCCCCCAAAAATGGACTTATGATCTGGATTTGAAGTCCTGACATCCAGACCTCCTCCCAGAATCATGTGATTGTATTCTGGGCACTTGGCAAAAGATTTGCATTTATGACTATTTGCAACACCGCACGGTCATGGGGTGCAATTTACAATGTTTTTGTTAGAAACCTAGGTTTACTTGCGGGTTTGTGACAAAAACCACCCCATAGCGAACAATGGGTTCACTTAACAATTGCTGTGTTTGCTTAACGACCACTGCAAAAAAAGGTTGTAAAAGAGACCAGTCACACGGTGACCCATTTATGACCATCATGACTGGCCTAAAGTCACCCTTTCATGGCTAAAGCAGGACTTGAACTCCCTGCCTCCCACTTTCTAGCTTCATGACTTAACTCCCTGACTCTAAGCAAACACGTCTAAGAATCTGGAGAATGTATGAAAATTCATAAGATAAATTATAAAAGTTGTTTAGCATCATTTAAAGCAGGGGTAGGCAACCTTGGCTCTTTTATGACTGGTGGACTTCAACTCCCAGAATTCCTGAGCCAGCTGTGCTGAGGGGAAAGGGAGAGGTTTCCAAGCTGAGCCATGCTGGCTCAGGAATTCTGGGAGTTGAAGTCCACGAGTCATAAAAGAGCCAAGGTTGCCTACCCCTGCCCTAGACCAAGCTTGTTCTAATATCCATCCATTGTTTTCTCACATACCTTCCCCCCCCCCAAAAAAAAAAACCCATTGAAAACTTTGGGAAAATATGCATGTTCATAAGACATTTCTGCAAAGCTAAGCTATCTCTGGCCATTTCAGCAGCATAGTTTAATCTGAGTACTGGTCATTTTGAGCAATGTTCCTGTATAGAACTTTTTAGTTTAAGATTTCGGGGGCTCTTGGAGAAGACAGAAATCGTTACGGTATTGAGGGTAGGAGAGAGAAGGAGAAAAAGGGGTCATTCATTCTCCATCACTAAGGATCTTCTAACAGATTGTCTCCAAGAATGCAGTGGGCGGAAGCTCATCAGAGGGGGATTCAACATGGAAATAAGGAGGGATTTCCTGACAGTGAGCATGATTAATCAGGAGAACAGCTTGCCTCCTGAAGTTGTGGGTGCTCCATCTCTGGAGGTGTTCAAGAAAAGCTTAGACAACCATTTGTTGGGGATGGTATAAGGATTCCTGCCTTGGGCAGGGAGTTGGACTAGAAAATCTCCAAGGTCCTTTCTGGTCTTCTGATTCTATGATTCTATGCTGGGCCCCAAAACACTCACCGGGATCAGCAGGGCACTTAAACCTTCCTGGGACATTTCCATCTGGAAGGAACTGCTACTTTGGAACTGGGTTCCTATGGGGAGACAATGACAGCAGGCGAACAGGACAGAATGTCATCAGTAAGGATATGGAAAAATTGCATGTTCTTGCTTTAGTCAGGAAAACCGACTAAATGGATAATTGAACAAATCAATGCAGAGTTTTCACTCCAGGCACAAATGGCTAGATTCAAACTGTGGGAAGTCAGCCCCCCCCCCCCAAAGAAAGAAATATTCTTGGAAATGTTTAAAAGGCAGAATATATTTCCCTAAAGGATTTTAAAGGCAGAAACCAACCCTGCCCCCAAGTCTCTCTGTCCCAAGCAGAAACCAAGTCTGCAGAATTACAGATGTGTTAATCTTGTCAGAAAGACTGGAGTCAGGAAACTGGGATTAGGAAGAAAGATCCCTAGAATCAACACCAAAAATCTAAGAGTCATCAGCCACAGCCCCAGGGAAGCAGGATATGACCCTTGGGACATAATAGGATTAACCCACCATCATCAGAATACCAGAAAGGCACACCCAGACTCAGGTCAGAATACGTGACACAGGAAATACAAAGCCTCAAACAGGAACAGGAAACAACTCCAAACAAAAGGCTCCAGAGGGTATAAAAACCCACTCCCTACATGTGCTCATTCTCTTTTTTCTTCCAGAGCCATCTTTCTGTCTGGCTGTCCTTTTCAATAAACTACAACCTTCTTTCTAAAGCAGTCGCCATGTTGTTTATTCCCGGCTTGGACTGAACCATGATGAAGACTTTCCCTTCAACAAAACGATCCTACTTTGGACATATTATGCAAAGGCTGAGCTTTTTGGAGAAATCTATAGCACCAGGAAAGGCAGAAGGAAAGAGAACAGGATAACCAGAAACAAGATGGACTTAGTTATGGTAGCAATGGGAACATTGTTGATCTGAAGGACATGTTGGGGATACATCCTCCTAGAGCAGTTTTTTTTTCCAACCTTGGCAATTTGAAGATGGTTGAGCTGCAACTCCCAGAATTTCCCAGCCAGCCATGCTGCCTGAGGAATTCTGGGAGTTGAAGTCCCACCCGTCTTCAAGTTGCAAGGTTGAAAAACAGTGCCCTTGAGCAAAACTATCTGTGTAGTAGCTGAGCGTCAACATGTAACTAAATCCACAACATTTTCCATCAGAAATCAGTTGGCCAAAGTGTAAGCCATTTTGTGTCTCAATTCCCAATATTCTCTACTATTGCACAAAATGGATGCCAGGGGAGAATTCCTGTTTAGAAAGAATTTGCTACTCTACCAAAAAAATATTAGGATGGGGGTAATTAAATAAAGTATGAAACCCAATTAGCCAATCTCAAGAGGAAGCTATGCATACTATGTCTATAATTATTCCTTTTATTTCCATTTTTCTGAAACGTTAAGCATGTCTGCACCATAGGTAGTCCTTGCTTGGTGACTGCCTCATTTAGTGACCGTTCAAAGTTACAGTGGTGCTAAAACAAATAACTTAGTGACCACCCCCCACATGTAAGACCTTCATAGCATCTCTGCTCGTATTTTCACTTGCTTGCTTACCCCACAGTAGGATAGCCGCAAAGAAAAAGATTTCCAGTTCAGCTGAAGGAAGTAGCAAGAAGCAAAGGAAAACTTGAAATAAAATCACAGGCACAGTTGCGATCATGTGACCGCATCATTTAATGACTGAGTTACTGGTGCCAATTGCAGTCACTAAATGAGAACTACCCATTTGTTGGGCTGTATCATTTAGCCACTCCCTGTGCATAAAAGGGGAAGAATGACTTGGTAGATGCTTGTGTGGGAAGTCAGCCCACCAGAGAAGGAAATATTAAAAGGGCAGAAAAATATATTTCCTCAAAGGATCTTAAAGAGGCAGAAAAGCATGCCCAGTTTTTCTTAATAGCCCCAAGTCTCCCTCCCCCAAGCAGAAACCAGCGCTAAAGAAATGCAGATGTAAATAATCCATTCAGGAAGGTTGGCGGCCCCCAGCTAGAAGCTTAGGAAGACAAAGACACCTAAAATCTACATACCCCACCCAAACTGTAGGACAGGACATAATAGGATTAACCCACAGATGCCAAAGGGCACACCCAGACTCAGGTCAGAATACATGACACAGGAAATACAAAGCCTCAAACAGGAACAGGAAACAACTCCAAACAAAAGGCTCCAGAGGGTATAAAAACCCACTCCCTACATGTGCTCTCTTTCTTTTCTTCCAGAGCCATCTTCCTGTCCTCTTCAATAAACTGCAACCTTCTTTCTACAGCAGTCGCCATGTTGTTTATTCCCGGCTTGGACTGAACCATGATGAAGACTTTTCCTTCAACACTTGTTATATCTCTATATGTGAGCCCTGGTGGCACAGTGGTTCGAATGTACAGGTAGTCCCTGATTTACAACAGTTCATTTAGTGACCATTCAAAGTTGCAACGGCATTGAAAAAAGTTATGACCATTTTTCACACTCACAACCGTTAACAGCTTCCCCATGGTCACATGATCAAAATTCAGATGCTTGGCAACTGGTTCATATTTATGACGTTGCAGTGTCCTGCGGTCATGTGAATAGCTTTTGCGATCTCCCGATAAGCAAAGTCAGATTCACTTAACAGCCATGTTACTAGCTTAACAACTGCAATGATTCACTTAACAACTGTGGCTAGAAAGGTCGTAAAATGGGGCAAAACTCACTTCACAAATGTCTCACTAAACAACATAATTTTTGAGGTCAGTTTTGTGATCATAAGTCAAGGATTACCTGTAGTATTACAGACAAACTCTACCCACAGCCTGGAGTTGAATCCTGACAGGGCTCAAGGTTGACTCAGACTTCCATCTTTCTGAGTGACCCAGATTGTTGGGGGCGATAGGCTGATGTTGTAAACAGCCCAGAGAGTGCTATAAAGCAAGGGTCCACAACCTTGACAACTTTAAGACTTGTGGACTTCAAGTCCCAGAATTCCTCAGCCAGCTTTGCTGGCTGAGGAATTCTGGGACTTGAAGTCCACAAGTCTTAAAGTTGCCAAGGTTGAGGACCCCTGCTGTAAAGCACTATGGGGTGGTATATAACAGGGCTTTTCAACCTTTTCATAGATTGTACCACTTTTAGGACATAACAATATTCAAGTACAACCAATCGCCTAGCAGGGTGTCAAAAACCTGACTAAAAAAAAAAAAGGGGGGGGAGGTTGGGTTTTACTGATTAGATTGATTTGTTGTTACAGAAATGGCTAGTTTATACTATTATGGAAAAGTAAAAAGTTGAGGTTCGGTGTTCATGCTTCATTCTACTGCAACAGGGGAAGTCGGAAGTCAATGCCTTTTCTTTTCTTTTTCCCCTTCTTCCCCTCACTTTTCTTTCCCTTTTTCCTCCCCACTGTGTCCCACTATCTGCTTTCGTATTTTTGTATTTTATTCTGTAAGCTAATAAAATGTTTCAAACCGTTAAAAAAAAAAGAGAGAGAGAAAAGTACCAGTTTTACTCCTCCTTTTATATCCTCTCCTCTCTCCTCCTTTTATATCTTCTCTTCTCTCCCCCCCTCCTCTTTTTATGTCCTCTCCTCTCTGCCCCCTCCTTCTCCTTTTCTCCTTTCCTTTGCGCTGGAAGTACCAATCAGCTGGAGCTGCGTGCGCCGATTCTGGGCTCTCAACAGAGTCCCGGCAACACCGCAGTTCCAGCTGACTCTTCCTGAGGCCTCTCTGGCGCTGCTGCCGCTTCAGCTCATCCACTTTTACACTTTTACAGTGCTTTTCAACCTGTTGTACGCGTACCACCTGCCAGGTGCTGAAGTACCAATGTTACACATACCTTGGGGTGAAAAGCCCTGGTATATAAGACTAAGTGCTACTGCTTGAGTCCCTCTTTAGGACAGCCCCCAGATCGGAAGCTTGTTCAGACCAGTAATACACCAAAGTGTAAGTAATAGATAAGCTCTATTGCAAGCGGGTCATTCTGCCATTCTCAAAATTGCACTTCTTCCTTCAACGTTGTTTCAGGAAAAACTTGGTATATGAACTTGCCTCGGAAGGAATGCTAGGAAATAGCCAAAGAGATGGATCTGGGATTGCATCCTTAAAAAAAATAGACCCCAAAGTTACCTTCGATGGCAAAGATTTTGTTCTGTAACTGGTCCTGGATGCTTTTCAAAGCATTGAAATTATTGACTTTGAAAACGTGCTCGTCGTCTGGCTCAGAAGCTATGTCTTTCAGTTCCTGCTGGACTTTGATTGTTGAAAACGCATTGCCAACCTTAAGGTGGGGGAAGAAGGAAAAAGGCATTTCAAACACACTCGTTGCATTTAGCAAACAATCAACACGGCAGAGAAATGATGTGCACCATATTCATTTTGGTAGTGACTCCAGGATTTGGATAACTCCTAAATCTAGTGGACTGTAAATAAACTGTACTCTAAATTGCAAGGAGCTGTGGGTTGAATTTTGGGTAGAAGGTTTGAACCCTAAAGAATGACATCTGGCCAGCTGCATGTGACTGTTCCCAGTAAGGATGATGCTAGTAACATGGTGCCTCTTGATGGTTTGAAATACAAGACTAATCAAATTTGGTCACTGGGGCTCCTAAGAAAATTCTCACCCCGATGGCGTAACGGATGATCCCAGCTTGTTCAGCCTCTGGTATCACCTCCCAATACTCAGCATCGTCTCTCGTCTTGCTTCCATCAGTTATCACAATAAGGATCTTTGTAGCCTCAATCCGAGATCCTTTTTCTGCGATAAACAGTTCCCTCCTAGAGAAGAAAAGGGAAGGAAGAAGGAACAGCGATTCGGCTACTTAATATTTTTTCCAAGAATATTGACCAGTGGAAAGGAAGGAGAGGAAAAGAAAAGAGAGAAGAGGGGGAGGAGGAGGAAGAGGAGGAAGAGGAGGAAGAGGAGAAGGAGGAGAAGGATGAGGATGAGGAGGAGAAGAAGAAGAAGAAGAAGAAGAAGAAGAAGAAGAAGAAGAAGAAGAAGAAGAAGAAGAAGAAGAAGAAGAAGAAGAAGAAGAAGAAGAAGAAGAAGAAGAAGAAGAAGAAGAAGAAGAAAAGAAGAAGATAAGACAACTTTGCGGATGGCTGTGGCTGTTTTGGTCCATCCCTTCAGCTGCTTCACTTCCATTACAAGATGTGCGGGGTCCTGACTGTTGAAATTAAAATGTTCCCTGAAGTTCCCTGAAAACTGCATGAGAGCAAACTGTGCAAGACAAGAAGCGCAGGGTTATTATGTTGTGTTCTGCCCGCATGGTGGCCTGGAAACATGCTGTCTTGGAGCACTGTTCTTTTGACTATGGCAGGGCAACCCAGGTCACAAGCACACTTAAGTCCTCTTCTCCAAAATCCAAACTTGAATATTAAATTTAGATATAAATGGAAGCATAAGAGGATCCTTTGGAAAAGAACTCTTATGCCTTCTCGATGCTTAAAGGAAATTATATTGACTAGGCCAATTCAGTATTGCACTGCTTGCTGTTCTAAAAGGCCTATCATCTAAGGCTTTAAAAAAAGCAAGACAAAACAACATTTTACAATTATTGTGAGCAAATGTCACCTTAAACCTGACTGAAGCCCTGCCATTTTTATTATAAAGTTTTCCTCTGTCCAGTCATGTCCAATGCTCATCTCTATATCTTAGCCAAGGGAGCCAGTGTTGTTCCAATTCAATTTCCGTGGTCATGTGGCTGGCGTGGCTGCACCCTGAGGCGCACGGAACACTGTTACCTTCCCACCAAAATGGTACCTATTTATCTACTCGCATGCTTTTCGAACTGCAAGGTTGGCAAGAGCTGGAGCAAGGAACGGGAGCTCACACCATCACACACCCCTTAGGTCTCAAATCTGGGCTGTCAGCTTTCCAACTGGCAAGTTCAGCTTCATTAACCCCTCAGCCATCGTGCCCCCTCTGTATTATAAATGGTATAAATATATCAAATTTTTCCCCACTGCTTCCAGAATAGCCAAAGACAACCACTACCTGAGCAATAAAGACTTAGAGGGGTTTAGCAGACCCTTGTCACACTTTACAGAATAACAGAGTTGGAAGGGACCTTGGAGGTCTTCTACTCCCACCCCACGCTCAGGCAAGAGGTCCTATACCATTTCAGACAAATGGTTGTCCAATCCCTTCTTAAAGACTTCCAGTGTTGGAGCATTCACATCTTCTGGAGACAAGTTATTCCACTGGTTAATTGTTCTAACTGTCAGGAAGTTTCTCCTTAGTTCTAGGTTGCTTCTCTCCATGGTTAGTTTCCATGCATTGCTTCTTGTCTTGCCTTCAGGTGCTTTGGAGAATAGGCTGACTCCCTCTTCTTTGTGGCAACCCCTAAGATATTGGAACACTGCTATCATGTCACCCCTTGTCCTTCTTACTTAAACCAGCATTTGGGATGTCTTTTGAACACACCCAACCCAGAAAATCTCTGCTAAAAGACAACTTTCTCAAACCCTTCTTTAAAGAAGTATGGAGAGCAGATAGAAGATAAATTGCATAGTAGATTACTATTTTTATTCACAATCAATTGTTGACATATAAGATAATATAAGATGAGATGAGATGAGATAAGATAAGATCGCCTTTATTGTCATTTTTGATGTGTGCCGTTGTGCCCACAGTAAAAAAATGACAATAAATGTTAAGATAACATCTTATCTTATCTTATCTTATCTTATCTTATCTTATCTTATCTTATCTTATCTTATCTTATCTTATCTTATCTTATCTTATCTTATCTGTCAGCAATTGATTGTGAATAAAAATAGTAATCTACTATACAATTTATCTTCTCTCTGCTCTCCATACTTAACAGTTTTCTGTAACTTTGCCAGCAATCTAGTCTGAACCCTGCCAGTGATCATCTATCCATCTTTCTGCTTCAGAAGCATAAGCAGACAGTTTTTGCTTCTTAATGGATGTATATGCATTACGAAGGACTTCTGTATAAGCAGAATAATCACATATAAGGAGAAAGGATGTAGCCTTGCTGGAAAGGATATTGGTCCATTTAGCGTTTCTATTTTGACTTCTAAGTCACTCTGCAGGATCTCACAACTACACAGGGTGTCTGTTGAGGGAGTGCGGAGAGGATCTGGGTTCAAAAAAGTTAGGATGGCAACTGCAGCCCAGGCAGTCTTATCTCTTTTGTACATATTTGCATATGAACTACACTTATAAAAGGGGCAGGATTTCAATTGTGTTGCCATGACCCCCATCTTGATTTTTTTTCAACCTTCCCCCATGGATCTTTTCTACCAAATGCCATTTGACTTTTTATATCCTGGAGAACGGGCCTGCAATATTTTTCACACAGATGTTCTCCTGTTTCTCTGTGGATCAAACAAGTGAGCAATCCTTAACAGAAAACTAATATTCTACAGAGGCAAAAAATCTGGGGGGGGGGGGCGTCCAAAGGGCAAGAAGATAGATGTTTGCACTGCAACATTCCAAAGGGGGGGGTGTCTTGCATTGCACATTCCGTCCACCATTTTACCCTAACCCTTTAGTTTAGCAATAGCAATAGCACTTAGACTTATATACCACTACACCAAGAGTAGGCAACCTTGGCTCTTTTATGACTCGTGGACTTCAACTCCCAGAATTCCTGAGCCAGCATGGCTCAGCTTGGAAACCTCTCCCTTTCCCCTCAGCATGGCTGGCTCAGGAATTCTGGGAGTTGAAGTCCACGAGTCATAAAAGAGCCAAGGTTGCCTACCCCTGCACTACACAGTGCTTTACAGCCCTCTCTAAACGGTTTACAGAGTCAGCCTATTGCCCCCAATAATCTGGGTCCTTATTTTACCGATCTCGGAAGGATGGAAGGCCGAGTCAACCTTGAGCCAGTGAGAACTGAACCCCTGGTAGTCAGCAGAATTAGCCTGCAATACTGCATTCTAATTATTGCACCACCATGGTTTAATAGTACTTATTAGAATAGAAGAGCTGTGGTGGCACAGTGGTTAGAATGCAGTATTGCAGGCTGACTCTGCCCACAGCCAGGAGTTTGATCCTGACGGGCTCAAGGTTGACTCAGCCTTCCATCCTTCCGAGGTGGGTAAAATGAGGATCCTGACTGTTGGGGGCAATAAGCTGACTCTGTAAAACCGCTCAGAGAGGGTTTTAAAGCACTATGAAGCGGTATATAAGTCTAAGTGCTATTGCTATTTTATGACAGAAAAGGATGTTGGCAAGTATTGCAAATGATAGGAACAAGTGGTCCTTGGATAGCATCGGATCAGGACGTGACTTGGCCCAGATCACTGGAGAATTTGGCAAGGTGGATCCTCTGCATGGCCCTTACCAATGTATCTCTGCCAGAGAGATTCTTGATGATCTGTGAAACAAATTGCTTCATCTTTTCAAAGTCTTCTTTCCCAATGCTGGAAGAGCCATCAATCAGGAAGGCAATGTCAGTTGGATGACGGATGCATTCTGATGGTAGATATATGGAGAGAGAAGCAGAAATGTATTTATAGGACCCATCATGCTATTCCCATTCCAAGCCTGTGGATATCAACTTCCATCGCCCATCATGGTGCTGATCAGTTAAAACTTTCACGTAATCCTTTGTATTATGAAAAGGAAAGAACAGACTTAATTACCAAACCTAATAATTATAAAAACACTACTGATCTACTTTGGCACATTTTGGCTGATATGTCTCAGATAGAATCCAAGTCCAGATTTAGACTTTCATGTCCCTTCCTTCCTTCCTTCTTTCCTTCCTTCCTTCCTTCCTTCCTTCCTTCCTTCCTTCCTTCCTTCCTTCCTTCCTTCCTCCCTCCCTCCCTCCCTCCCTCCCTCCCATCTCACTTTGACTTCCTCCCTCCCTCCCTCCCTCCCTCTCTTTCTTTCTTTCTTTCTTTCTTTCTTTCTTTCTTTCTTTCTTTCTTTCTTTCTTTCTTTCTTTCTTTCTTTCTTTCTTTCTTTCTTTCTTTCTTTCTTTCTTTCTTTCTTCCCTTTTTCTCCAGATCTTACCTGGCAATGATTCTGGAAAATGTTCCTTTTCTTGAAGATTTTGGTCCAACAGAAAGCAATAGCCATTTATATACATATTTTCCCCACAGGCCCGGTGCACTGTGGGGCCACACACCTTAAATAAACAGAGATGGAAAGACCAGATTGGAAACTGTATTCTCCATACTTGGTCTCTGTAGGGAAGTGGGAAGTGGGAAGTGGAGGCAATTTGCTGCTTGAGGGCAAATAGAAAGCCACAATCAGTTTCGTCTCTCAAAGCTAGCTTGGTTATTTTGTTATTTTATACAAACAATCAGAGCTTCTCCTTGGCAATAGAAATCCAACAACTATAAGTTAAAGTTATTTCCTGTCCTGTTCTAATATTCCAAATCAAGGCACATCTGGCCGGGTTGTAATCCTCCAGCTATGAGGTGGCATCATGGACATCGGTCTGCGTGTGTTCTTTTCTATGGGTCTCACTCAGCCTTCGCAAAGAAGACAGGCAGGATCCTAACAGCATATGGGAGACCAGTTGAGGCACAAAGTTAAGTGGGAAGATTTCCTGACATTGGGAGAAACATCCACCAGCCGCTTCCTGGCTATGGGCAAGGGGTGGAAGGAAGAACGTGGTGTGTGGAAATTTCCTTAAAGTTGATAGTGACATCTGGGAGCCAAAATGTGGAGGACATGTGGATATTGCAGATTATGAGCCCAGAATTCCAGTCATCCAAATAACGTTTAGAAATAAAAATTGGAGACAGAGGGAGAGGGAGACGGAGGGAAAAAGAAAGGGAAAAGGAGAGAGAAGGAAGGAGAGAAGGAGGGAGAGAGAGAGGAAGGGGGAATGGAGGGAGGAAGAGGGAAGAAGGGGAGGTGGGGGAGAGGGGAGGGAGGAAGAGGAAAAGGGATGGGAGAGGGAAGGAGGGAGGGTGGGAGAGAGACAGGGAGGGGAGAGGAAGGAGGGAGGGAGGGGAGAGAGAAAGGGGGAAAAGGAGGGGAGTGAAGCAGGGAGGGAGGGAGGGAGGGAGGGGGAGAAGGAGAGAGTGAGGGAGGAAAGGGGAGGAAGGGGAGGGAGGGGGAGAGCGAAATAAAGATGTCCCCAAGTCGAGCTTGATCCCTTCCTGGCAAATTCATATTTTTGGCAAGAGCAGAAGTGTCTTCTTCAAGGATGTGAGGTCTTCCCAGTTTAGCCTATGTAGCAAAACTCTCGCTTGAGTAACGTCTTTGTGTCGGGTGGAACGTTACAAGCACAGCAGAAGTCAACAAAACACCATGTCAGCCCTTGACTGATTATCTGAGAAAGTACATTAATTCTAATTTTAACTCCTGCTTCCTGTTTCTAAATTATGGCTTAGTCTCTTATTTTGGCATTACGAGTAACATTTTTTGGAGTTTTTTTTTGAGGCTTATTTAATGGTATGTCATATTAATATCCCTTTCCTCGCCAAAAGGCAACTTAAAAATAATACCGTACGTACATACATACATACATTCCTGATTAGAATTGTATTATTCCTGACCTGGGTTTAAAACACAACATTTCTGTAAAAAAAAAAGGGGGGGGGAGGGAACATTTTCACTGTGGGGGGCTTATTGGTAGAATATTTTCTACAAGGGGCAATAAGCTTTCACAGCTGTGAATTTTGAAGTTTGGGTTTAAAATATTTCAGCTGGTGCTTTGCTTTTAGGTAATATTTAAAAGCCATTACTTTATTATGAAGCACATCTGTTGTTAGCTGTCTTGATAATATTTATTTTTCAGGATCCAGTGACAATATTATTATCCTCCCTCCCTCCCTCCCTCCCTCCCTCCCTTCCTTCCTTCCTTCCTTCCTTCCTCCCTTCTTTCCTTCCTTCTTTCCTTCCTTCCTCTCAAACACTGAACACTTCTCCTCCCCTTAAATAATATAAAACAGTAGTTAAAAATCTTCATGCAGTACTTCATCCAACTTAAAAAGCCTAGCTGAAAATATTTTAACAGTCTTCACAAATTATGGTAATTTCCAGGTTAGTTTACTGCCATCAAACTCTCATTCGGCCCCTATTTCCAGAACAAAGCAAGCATACACACCATGTAGTCTAGCTAGTAAAAATATGGCTTGATATTTAAACACCAGCAAACCTAAAAAAAATTGTTACTTGGCAAAAGAGGACAAAGACAGGCAGACAGGGAGAAGAAGAAATATGAAAACCTCTCTCTCTCTCTCTCTCTCTCTCTCTCTCTCTCTCTCTCTCTCCCTCTCTATCATCTATTGAATTTAGCAAAAGGCACAACCTTCTCAGAGACTTTGGAAACAATTATTATTATTTAGTGTATGATGAGAACATGACAGAAGAGAAGAAAATATTAGAAAAAATGGTACGGTATAATAGTGCTGTGGTGGCGTCGTGGTTAGAATGCGGTATTGCAGGCTGATTCAGCAGTTCGATCCTGAGTGGGTCAAGGTTGACTCAGCCTTTCATCCTTCCAAGGTTGGTAAAATAAGAACCCAGATTGTTGGGGGCAATATGTTGACTCTGGAAACTGCTTAAAGGGGCCTGTAAAGCACTGTGAAGCGCTATATAAGTCTAAGTGCTTTTGCTATGTACAGTTCCAAAGGGAATAATCTTGGTTATTTCAGCTTTAATCCTTTAACGTACATAACAGTAGCAGAGATGGAAAGGAAGACACCAGGAGTTTCCATCCTGTGTTCTGCACTACTAAAGAAATAATTTGGTGGAAGGAATAATATATGCTAGTTCATTTCACAGTTTGGGAACATTGTGTATTTATATACCTACCAGGACCTGATCGTTCTGGGCAACCAAGGTCAAACCGAAGGACATATTGAGAGCATCTCTTGGTCCTGTAAGAAATATACCCAGAAAGGATGAAGATTAGCCAGAAAAGCATAAATCCTTTTCTGCTAGGAGTGTACAAATTTAAAAAACAAATCCAGGAAGGACTCGTTTCTACAATCCAGAACCTTGTGTAGCTCAGCCAAAGTTCAAAGTCTTTGCTGTAACTAGGCTCAGCTGCTGACCCCAACATGTTGCTGTGAGAAGCTTAATATCAAAATATCTTTTATTCTGTTTCCGCCTTCCCTTAAATTAAAACATTAATAGAATCCACGATGAACTGAGAATCAGCATCTCCACTAGATAATTGACAATCAAACTGAAACTAAGTTAATCAAGTAAAAATAGCAAATGGGGGGGGGAATTCTTTTACTCAAACTTCCTCAAACCCCTAAATAAGTTACCTAGACCTAATCCACATATCAAAGGATAAGGTTTGTAAACAAAAACAGTGTTAATTAAATTAGGACCCTCAGCAGAACTGCACATTCACAAGAATCAACATCTTAAGTGACCTACCTACCTACCTATCTACACACACACACACACACCTCAAGTGTCACCCTAGAATCAGCACGTAGACACTTCCACACCCAAGACAAGCTCCCCTATAAAACTCTGCAGCTGCCCCCAAAGCAAACCCCTTAGCTTTGGGGAATAAATATTTCTCCCATCCTCACAGCTGTCTGGATGTCATTTTTATTTATTCTTGCGCGGCCTTAGCTCGAGTTGGAACCCCAAATTATTCTTCTGACACCGCCCTTTGGTCTCACCCCCTGCTCTTCTGAATTTCCAACCAGATGGAATTTCTTCCCTCTGAAAGATACCCAGGAATGTTCCTCCCCGGCCAGGCCCTTCTCCAGTCCTTGCAAAGGGGCAGAATTGGAATTCCCAATCCCCTGCTCTTTCCCTTGAGGGCAGCCATCCAGATGGGAAACAGAAGGGCTCTTCAAACCTACTTTGGATGCTAATCTCTTTACATTCACCCGAAGGGTAGGTGCATTGGTAGAGTTTGCCCGTTTCGTTCACCTGTCCGGTCTCGAATGGGGCCCCAACGAGCACCCTGGGGGGGGGGAGAAAGCAGAAGGATGGTTAATATTTTCACAACCCCTTTAACATAGTTGGCTCTTGACAATGCACTATATATACAGGAGTAGTGGTCTCTAGCAAGAGAGAAGAGGAAAGAAAGAAGTTAATAAATAGACAGACAGACAGATATGGATGCAGGAGAGAGAGACAGAGACAGGCAGGCAGATATAGATAGATCATAGATTATAGATCATAGATTGAGAATAGAGAGATAAAAATAGATAGATAGATAGATAGATAGATAGATAGATAGATAGATAGATAGATAGATAGATAGATAGATAGATAGATAGATAGATAGATAGATAGATGGATGGATGGATGGATGGATGGGATGGATGGATGGATGGATGGATGGATGGATGGATGGATGGATGGATGGATGGATGGATGGATGGATGGATGGATAGGATGGATATGGAGATGGATGGATGGATGGATGGATGATGGATGGATGGATGGATGGATGGATGGATGGATGGATAGATGGATATAGATAGATATAGATAGATAGATAGATAGATAGAGATAGATAGATAGATAGATAGATAGATAGATAGATAGATAGATAGATAGATAGATAGATAGATAGATAGGCAGGCAGAAAGACAGACAGACAGACAGACAGACAGACAGACAGACAGACAGACAGACAGACAGATGAGAGATTAGAAATAATACAGTAAGTAAAGATTTTCACAGCCACTATTTTATTGATAAGGGAATTGCCTGGTGAGTCAATGAACATGGACTAATATTTTGCCAGCTCCACTGTCAGATTCTTTATAGCAGATCTGGAACTGAGTCGAATCAATGTTTTGTCTTAATATATACGGCTTCTGTTCTACAAAGAACAAAGCCTGAAACAAACCAGTGGCTATATTGGAGACAACACTTGGTAGCCTCCTTATTTAAATTATGAATTCCATTTCTTTCTAATAATTTGGGGATCATCTGTAACACTGCAGCAGAATGCTGGTATTCTTCAGGTTCATTTCCATGCACTGGTCCTCGGGGATGCTGCAGAGCTAAAGTTATGGTTTTAACCCAATAGTCATTTTCTGTACTTTAATTAAAGCAACGTTTCTCAATCTTGACAACTTTAAGTTGGGTGGAGTTCAACTCCCAGAATTCCTTGCTGGATGAGGAATTCTGGGAATTGAAGTTCACACATCTTAAAGTTGCCTGCGTTGAGAAACACTGAATTAACATATTCTACATCAGCCTAGCCGTGCTTTGCATCTGATGAATGTTTGCTGCAGCTCACAAAATCTTGTGACTTTTAATACAATGGTTGCTATCAGACCCTTGATCATTCCTGGATTTCTCTATAACATCAGGAAGACAGCTGACAGCAGGGAGACCCAGAGGGAACTGCACTGGAAAAATAGTAAAATAATGTAGAATTTTCAACCTCCAGAAGAGGACAGGCAAGGAAGAAGTAAGGATAGAAAATGAGAGTTGAAACAAGCCAGCCTGAGCATTGCAGTGGGAGCAAAAACCAAATTAAAAATCTATTTTTCCTCTTACTTATTCTCAATCTGGGCGATACTTGTGCCGAAACTTTGACTTTGGCCTTCAAAGATCGTTGGGGTATCCACATCCACACTGAAACCATAGCACCAGTGCACCCACACTGTTGGAGATAAAGACTTTCACTGAGCCTCTTAAATTACACATTTTTCCCAAATTATATTCCATCAGGAAGAGAGAACTGTAGGAGAGGCTAGAATGATGGATTGAACGAGGCTCAGAATTCTACCTGGAATTATCTCCACCACCACCCCCCCCATCAAGGAGGCAGAATTAGAAATATTTTTTGCTGCCTGGATAGGCTAGTAGTGGCAAAATAAAGATGCCTTGCAGATTAAGTAAACCTCTTTTAAGAACAGTCTAATGTTACCCATTTCGCAGTTCTACTCCCTTAGCTGACTGGGGCATTTAGTAATGAGAAGCAGAAAAGGTTATAAATTGTTTTGTCCTGCGGCATTGCTAGCACAGGAAGGTGTGCTTGTGAAGCTGCTGATGGAGTTGCAAGTCAGTTTGCCCCAGACTGCAGCTAGTGACTTTTAAAGAGTAGGAGCAGATCTTTTTAAACAAACGCTTAAGAAAAGAAAAGCTAACTTTGCGGTTGAAAGTAGCTGGGCTTTGCAGCTGGACTTTACAAGTTTTTTTATGGTTAGGATCTTAATTAGGACAAAGAGGTTGATGAGATAGGGAGGGGGGGGTCCCCAATTAATGCCCAGATTTCCCTTGCTTGGGACACTCACCTGTGCCCATGTAGAAAAGCATCCAGGGAGGATCCATGCCTGGAAGGATAAGAAATTAGTCTGCAGTCAGTCAAGGAAAGAAAGATTAAAAAAAAAAAAAACCTTTGAGGCAGCTTTGTGGGGAATTTGCAATCGGGTCTAATCTGAAAGAGGTTTTATTTTTATGCTGAGAAGAAAGTCCAGCCCTCAAAGGACAGAGAGGGGTGGGAACAGGTGCTAAAGTAAGTTGAGAAGCTGAGACATACTAGAGGAGTAACGTTCATTACCAAAACGTGGTATAGAATTAGTGTGACTAAGTTAAAACAGGACAGAAGCTTTATTCTTCTCTACTCTTTATTCCCCTCTCTGTTTCCTGCCCCTAACTCATATTAAAACTAGTTTTTGTTTAGCAAAGGCGTAAATGTGCTTTGTTTCAATTGTTTCCGTTGCAGCCAAAACAATGAAAAGTCCAGGAACATCTTAAAGATTAACAGGTTTCATGATGTAAGGGTGCACAGCATCCAGGCAGGGACCGAAACTATGACAGATAGGTAACAATAAAATTGCCGACAGGAGCTGCAAAACTATGCTGGTCCACTAGATGGCAGCAAAGAGATTGATAAAAGTATTAATCCTTATTGCCATCTAATGGATAATCTGAGTTTTTCAGTCCATATACTGTATGCCAGGGGTGTCAAACTGCTGGCCCACTGGCCAGATGCATCATGCCGAAACCGCGCCCACCCCATCGCTGGCAATGTGGAAAAAGTCACGATACGTCACGACACGTCACGTGACGTTGCGAGTTTGACACCCCTGCTGTATGCAATCTTAATTTTATGAGAATGCCATTGCAACACTTTCACAAACTTTGCTTTTTAAAACATTTTTAGCTGATTTTTATGGTTACTCATCGTAATCAAGCAAGGCAGCTAAACCCTAAATAAAAGTAATAAAGGAAGACAAAATTTAAAAACAAGTGAAAATCCTTGCAAAACAAATCACTGTGGTGTTGCTCTTCTAACCAGCAGAATCATAAACCAGGGTTTAGTCACATCGTCAGCACTGGTGATGTGACCTAGTTGGGTTATGAAACATCTGCAATAATAATATATTTATACAATCATAGAATCATCATAGAATCATAAGGCTGGATCTTAGAAGTCTTCTAGTCTAGCCCCCTACTCACGTTTCAAACCATCTCAGTCAAATGGTTGTCCAGTCTAATCTTGAAAACCTCCAGTGATGGAGCACTCATGATGCACAGCTGTCAGAAAAATTGTCCTTACTTCTAGGTTGTATCTCTCATTAACAAGCTTCCACTTATACTTGTTCTGCCCATTGGTGCCCTAGAAAATAAGTCAATCCCCTCTTCTTTTGACAGCCCCTAAAGTACTGGAAAACAATTAATATGTTCCCCCCCACACCTTTTCTCCAATAGGCTAGACCAGGGGTAGGCAACGTTGGCTCTTTTATGACTCGTGGACTTCAACTCCCAGAATTCCTGAGCCAGCCATGCTGAGGGGAAAGGGAGAGGTTTCCATGCTAGCCATGCCGGCTCAGGAATTCTGGGAGTTGAAGTCCACGAGTCATAAAAGAGCCAAGGTTGCCTACCCCTGGGCTAGACATACCTAGATCCCTCAACATTTGTCATACAATCTAGCCTCTTCTCTGTACACTTTTGAGGTTTTCAACATTCTTTTTGTATTGTAGTTACCACAACTGCACATGGTATTCCAAGTGAGGTCATTGTTGCAAGCAAACAACATGGTTGCAAACAAACATGCTCAGAGAACACCAAAAACTCCATAGTTCAACCGTGAGCTACTAATATTCTCATTTTTGGAACCTATCTCTAACTTGGTTCTTGGGTCTTCCAACAGTGTAGCCCTCATCAATATATCTTGCTGCTGATCACTTTCTTTTTCTCTTTACTTCTATGCTTTCTAGTATTAGAGCCATCCCTAGAGAATCAGGTCTTTCTATAATATGCCCAGAGTATGATCATTTGAACCTGGTTATCTGTGCTTTGAATGAGAACTCTAGGTTGCGATAAAGGAGAACATTTGTAGCTCAGGATTCAAATGAGGGCTCCTTTGTGCTTGCTAAGCTTGGTTGTTTTCTTGCAGACGTTTCATTACCCAACTAGGTAACATCATCATGAACTACCTCAGAGAGACAAAGGAGTCCAAAACAGTAGTTTGATGATCCCCTTATTTATTTTCTTAACTGTCCATGTTAATTTCAGAGACTCCTTTCACATCAAAGTTCAATATATGTATTGATTGAAGAATTGTGATCCACACACTGAAGTATTTAATAGAAGAAATCTTAACTGGAGCATCCAACACTTTAAATACGTAGAAAGAAATGTTTGAGTTCACTTCTACCGTGAAATATGTTTATTTAATAGAAGCGAATATGTGTAGCTCAGGGTCGAACTGTGGGGTCCTTGTTGCTCTCTGACTTTCGTGGTGTTCTTGCAGACATTTCATTACCAAACTAGGTAACATCATCAGTGCGATACATTTATTACAACTGGGCTGAAATTATCCTAAGTGACCCTTGAAGTTTTATTTTTCACAAAACGAAATGGCATTGAATTGATCTGAAAGGAAGCACCTATGCTGAGAAAGAAACAATCCATCGTTTTACAGCTTCCTCACAACTGTAGATGTGGTGAACCCAAGTATGCTGCCCCTTACTGGTAACACTTTTTAAAATAGTATTTTGCCTTTCCTGTAATTTAACTGTCAAGAAAAGTGCTGAAAGACCCAGCTTTGTTTCTTTTCTCACTCAGCATAGGTGGCAAAGTGGTCATTGTGGTATTAACATTTGATGAAAGGACTATGACGCACGCTACCTCAATTTTTTAGCAGAAAGGGGGAATAGAAAGCAAGCTAACCAAGATTTAAAAAAAAAAAAAAGTGTCCCAGCTTCCAACTGAGGTACACAACTGAATTTAGTCTAACATTTCAAAAATCATGACTTGTGACAGGATAATTTTGGGAAGTTGATATGGGCTTCCTCTTGTTTTCTGAAAGAGATTTCTCTCTAAGGCAGAGGTGTCAAACTGCCGGCCTGCGGGCCGGATGCGTCATGCCAAAACTGCGCCCACCCCATTGCTGGCAATGGAAAAATTCGTGATACGTCGCGACACGTCACGTGACGTTGCAAGTTTGACACCCCTGCTCTAAGGGGTTGCAACCTTAGCTTATCACCATTGTAAACCCAGCATCTTGTGATTTTTGCAAATATAATTATAAAATGCAAGAAAATGCTGAATGGAAATTCAGGAAATACAGCAGGCTAGCCATCTTAAAACGTGAAGCAAGGACATCTGCTGCAGGGGACACAAGCTTAAGATGGCAGCATGATTAAAGACCCACCCTGTTTTATCTGTGTCACCTATGATTGCACTATTGCGACCACTATCTTGGTTTGTTTTTTGTTTTTTGTTTTTTTTTGTTTTGTTTTTTTTACCCTTCCCTGCAGATGCCCCTGATGAGAAGGAATTTGGGCAATTTCTTCCAGGACAAAAAAGAAATGAAAAGTAGGACCATGTGGACCGGAAGTTAATTCTCTTAGCCAAAAAAGCCACATCCTCACTCTGTTTCTATCCTGAGAAGAATTTCCTCTCATTTTATTTTCTTCTCTTCCTGCGAGCCCTCTCTTACTTTCTGTAGTTTCTTCTTTTTATAGTAAGATCAATACAAACCTTCAACATAAGACAAAATGTTCAGACGTTTAGGGACACATTGGGGCTAATTAGTGAGAAACTTAAGCTGAAGCTACACAATAATTTTACATAATAATAAAAATGATAGGTCTTTGGGAGAAAGGGGTAGGAAAGGAGGATTGGATTTATGGAACATACTATTCCGATCCTTTGCCATCTACACTGGCGGTCAGTCTATTTCTCGACTCAGTTCAAAGTGCTGGTTTTGTTCATTTATTATTTATCCCACATGTGTTACTTTATAAGTAACTCAAGGAAGCAAACTATATGATTACTTCCCCCCCCCTATTTTCCCCACAACAACAACCTAATGGAGTAGGCTGAGAGGCAGTGATTGGCCCAATGTCTAGGACAGGACTAGAACTTACACTCTCCTCATGATTGGCTCATAGCTAAGATGGGACTAGAACTCACCATCTCCTGTTTTCTAGACCAGCACCTTACTACACAAAACTGGCTGGAGAATTCTGGGAATTGAAGTCCACACATCTTAAAGTTGTCAAGTTTGAGAAACAGTGTGCTAATGAGAAAACTGTAACCAGACTCCTGGTTTTTGGCCACTATAGAACAATATAGCTCTCCTCCAAGGAGAGATGTACCTATCCCCGTGGTTTCCCCTAACTTCCCTTATTCAAGGTAAAAAGGAAAGAAGGAAACCAAATTAAGATGATTAAAGGCCTGGAGTCTAAAACATATGAAGAACGGTTGCAGGAATTGGGTATGTCTAGTCTAGTGAAAAGAAGGACTAGGGGTGACATGATAGAAGGGGTCAACCTATTCTCCAAAGCACCTGAGGGCAGGACAAGAAACAATGGATAGGAACTAACCAAGGAGAGAAGCAACTTAGAACTAAGGAGAAATTTCCTGACAGTGAGAACAATCAACCAGTGGAACATCTTGTCTTCAGGAGTTATGGGTGCTCCATCACTGGAGGCTTTAAGAGACTGGATAGCCATTTGACTGAAATGGTGTGAGGTCTCCTGCCTGAGACCTCCAAAATACCTTCCAACTCTGACAATGATGACAACGATGATGATGACAACGATAAACAATTTCATCTTGCTAACATTTAAAACAGGGCAGCCACAGCTGTGGAGACCAATGGAATGGCTCATAGCTGTTCTAACTGTGGCAAGTGTTTAGCTTGTACTCTAATCTGATTAAACAGCAAAGAATCCATACAGGAGAGAAATCCTACGGTCGTGTCCAGTATGGGATCCATTTCGGTGAAGCTTCAACCTGATCCAACACCAGAGGTATCATGCCTGAGAAAAATCTTATCAGTCCACTTTGTGACAGAAAAGTTTTGGCCATCTCCTTCAACACCAGAAAATGGAGAACTCCCTCCCGGATGCCTGGATTGTGGGAAGAACTTCATTGAGAACTCAACTCTGAAAAAGCGCCAGCAAGTCCACACTTGAGAAGAAACCCACCAGTGCCTGGGATGAGGAAAAAATTTTAGTCTCAGCTCCCACCTGGTGACACACCAGGGACGTCACCCAGGAGACAGACTGTATAGACTATAGATTGTGGCAAAGGATTCAGAGGTACATCATCCATTATCCACCAGCAAAGCCACATGGAGAGAAACCTACATGTGTGAAGTGCATGGAAAGGGGTTTGTTCTAAGCTCTGTTTATTTGAACCCTCACCGGAGTCACACTTTGGGTGTTCCCAGTTGTAGCTGGTCTTTCCACCAGTGGTCTAGAGACTCCATACAGGAGAGCAACCTTACAAATGTCCTTATTGTGACAAAGGGTTTTGTGATAGCTCTACCCTGACGAAACACAAGAGATGCCTCACTGGAGAGAAAGTGAATATGTGCAAGAATTGTGAGTTGAGCTTTGGATCTAGCTTCGGGAACATTAGGCATTCCATGGAGAAAAGATGTCAACAAGAGCTATCATGTAGGCCAGTGTTTTGTTAACCCTGATAAAATTTAAGATGGATGGACTTCAACTTCCAGAATTCCCTAGCCAGCACACTCTTCTTATGAGGGAATTCTGGGAGTTGAAATCTACCCACCTTAAATGTTATCAAGGTTAACAACTGGCCAAGGCCTAGCTTAGAACCTTACATAGAGTACTAATTGCCCATGAAAAATTGGACATCCATTGACCACCTCTGTAGAGTCACCTTCATTCTTGATCATGTACTTCCAATGTTGGTTAGCATTGTGGCCTTCATCCATGGCCTTACCATGAGGGGAAGCAGATAGGCCTGGGATGAACATGGCTGCTGGAATGATAGCTAATAAAGATACGTCTTTTTGAAGCTGGGAATTCGGAATGATTCCCACATTTGGCATATCCATGAGGAAGGCAGTTTCCCCTTCATTCTTAAGTAGCAGGGATGTTTGAGGCTAGTGAAACAATTCAGGTGGGAAGGCAGACAAGGTTGCAAAACACGGGACATAAATGCAATGAAATTTCTGCAGAAATAAATGCTCTTCTTTAGTCTTTCTCTTAATATTAGAGGAATATACAATTTGCCCATCCCTTTGATTCTACCCACACGCTTTGTTATAATCACATGCTCTGCACTTCCTCCAGATAATGCCTGACAGTGTTTCTCAGTCTTGACTTCAAGCTGTTTGAACTACAATTCCCAGTCAGCACTGAGGAATTCTGGGAGTTGAAGTCCACATGGCTTAAAATTGCCATGGTTGATAAACGCTGGTCCCTGATGAACAAACTATTGTCCACACCACAAGCTAATATTCTTCTTTCAGGTGCAGTACTAGTCAACTGCAGAAATAAATGACTAATATTTTTTCTGTGTAATATTTGAAGAATATATGATTTGCCCATCTCTTTGACTCTACCCCACACACTTTGTGTCATAAATATGCACCCTGCACTTCCCCAAATGGTCCCCGGTGATCAAAAAGTTGCCCACACAACAGCCTAATAATTATTCTTTTAGGTACAGTGTTAGTCAAATCACTGCACATTAAATAAGGGACTAAAGTGAAAATAAGGCCCTTCAGCTTTCCGAAGCTTAAAAAGAGATTCTCAGCTCAAAACACAGTAAACCTTACCTCAGCTTGCTGAGATACTTGGGGGGAGGGGGGGGAATCCAAATGTTGGTCTCTCCACAAAAGCAAGTGACCTAATGTCTTTTTTTTAATTAAGTGAATTTTATTATATAATACAGCAGTGAGCAGGTAAAAAGTTGGCATAAAAAAACTTGAGTGGCAGAAGAAAGAGCCCATGCCCCTTAATGCCGGCCAAGTCGCATTATCATAAAAGCTGCCATGGGGGTTTACACAGATAAAAAAAATGGCCCTGATGCAGCCTAATGACTAGCTTTGACATATTCTCCTTCCCTGCTTTCTCCATGGTAATTTATTTTAAATAAAAGAAAGATTGTCATCATTTGTGGCATTTTTTTCAAGAAAAAAACCTGAAGACCCAAGGGGGGGGGGGTGTTACAAGACGTTGCATCCTGTTTTTCCATATTAGCTGGTCCCTTATCAAAAGCTCCTTCAAGACCTCTAGCAGGCCATAAGCCACAGACCGCCACAGCAAGGCCGCAGGGAGGCAAAAATAACATGCCCAGGGTCAATGCAAAACTACCCCACAACCATGTGTGTTTTGTCGTTCTCCCCACCGTTGATAAAGGCCCTCGTGCCGTCAACTTCCTTAGAAGTATTGGCATCCCTGTCCCCCCCTATCCAGACTCACAAAGGACCCACTCAACGCATCAAAGCTCAACCCTAAACTAAGTTGGAAAGGCCCAGGTGTTCCTAAGTGTCTCCGTAGCATCTCTTCCCATTGGCAAGGCGCTTCTGGGAGTTGTAGTTTTTAGCAAAGTTTGGATGGTCGCAGTTCTGTATTCGTACACGATCAAAATAGAGGTCGGATAAAAAGTTAACCGTTGATCTTTGGTTACAACAGAATGAATTTGGAGGTGGAGATCAGGACGACTTTCAGGTAGATCCGGATGGAGCCATTGCTCTCCGCAAATTAAATATCAGGACAGGAATATCCAGATGTTCCAAAGAACATTGGACTTGATTTGTAAGGCAGGGCCCCCAACCTGGATCTACGGGTAAAGGCACCAGAGATGTGGTTGTCCCAAAGGTGCTTTTTCATCACCTGGATGACTGAGAATCTCCATAGACAAAAGTCTGGTTGCATCACATCCTGGTCTCCTGAGGGCCTCACCAGCTGATCTTGGGGATGTGGCTTAAGGCAATGCCTCCTGTCAGAGGTGCTGGTGCTGTGGGGGGGGGGGGGAAGGTGGCTTAAAAGTGGCCTGGGATGGGGTGGGAGATAACTCTTGGCTGCTTGTGAGGGAACAGAGGCCTGGCTCCTGAAAAGAGTGGGAGGAGCAGATCCGACTTGCTTCCTTCATTGCTTGCTTGCGAGTAGCTCTGATCTACAGGCGTGGTTTTTGGCAATGGTGGATGGGCTCCCAGGATGAGGGGGTGGAGCCCCTTAAGGCACAGGTGTTTTTCCCATGTGTGGCAGTGGGCGTGGCTTGTTCAAAAGCCGACGGTGGGCCCTCCCCCTTTCCCACGCCCGCAGGAGGCGTGGCCTGACCACAGCAAGGCCAGGGCCCCTCCCAGTCACCCGAAGAGCTTGATAAAGCAGGGGTGGCAATAGGGCTTCTCGTTCTGCTCCTTGAAGGTGCCTTTGTTGAGCTGCTTGAGACAGAAGGCGCAGACAAAATGCTCCGGGTGGAATTTCCGGCCCATGGCGGTAATGCAACGGCCGGTGATGGGTTTCTCGCAGCCGGAACAGAGCGAGCCACGTTGCTTGTGGTAATGGATTTCGCAGAACGGGCGCCCGCTGTGCTCGAAGAAGCTGCCATTCATGAATGGGGTGTAGCATTCCTAGAACAGAGAACAAACCGGGAGAGATTAAAGAAGGCCGCCCAGACAGGCAGTCCTCCTCAACTTACAACCATTCGTTTAGTGACTGAAGTTAAAAGCAACACTGAAAAAAAAGGGACTTACAATCAGTCCTCGCCCTTAGGACCGTCACAGCATCCCCATGGTCACCATTCCAGCTGACTTCCAACATACAGAGACAGTGGGGGAAGCTAACCCACTTAACAGCCGTGCAGTTCACTTAAAAGCTGCAGCGATTCACTTAGCAACCACGGCAAAAGTCATAAAATTGGGCGCGGCTCACTTTAACGACTGCCTTGTTTAGCAGTGGAAATTCTAAATTTCTGATCCTAATTGTGGTCATAAGTCAAAGAGAAACTGTAACTCCATGGGGGTCTACAAAACTACATTTCCTTCCAATAGTATTCCTGCACTCTGGGCAAAATCGCACACAATCCTGACTCAGATGCACATGTTTTTCCTGCATACACCTCTCCCCATCTGGGTCTTGTTGGCATACAATTCATTTCCCCAGCCAGGGGAGGCTTGAAGTCTGGCCCCTCTGGCAGGCAGCAGATGGGAAAACCATGCAATCAAGCTGGGCTGGTTCACAATCCATGGGATTCAATTGTCTCTCCAAGCAAGATTTGATCAGAAGTTGTTTTTAGGCTGAATTTTTTAGAAGATGAGAAATGCTGGAATTTGTCAAGAATCCCTGGATCCTGCCAAGTAGACCCATATGAAAGTCCCTTATTTGTTTTTAACTTAATTTTTGTTTAGTAAACATCCTAACTGGTTTTCCTAATTTGGGTAGATCTTCCGTTTATTACAAGAAAACTTCCTTGCCTTTTAGCCTTCCTCAATTCAGCCTAGAAATCTCTTACTAAGAGTTCACTTCTGCCCGATGGCATTTTTTAAAAAAATTTGTGCCATGCATTCTGGTTTAGACGGCATTATGTATCAAGATTTAGGCTCACAGCTGTCTCAAGGCTCTGTCATTGAGCAGATCCAGATATGCTAGGTCTCTGTCCTGCCTTTAACAGGCATATGATGATAATTAATAATTAATAATTAATAATAATGATAATGATGATGATGATGATAATAATAATAATAATAATAATAATAATAATAATAATAATAATAATAATAATAAGAAGAAGAAGAAGAAGAAGAAGAAGAAGAAGAAGAAGAAGTAGTTGAAGTTGGAAGGGACCTTGGAGGTCATCTAGTCCAACCCCCTGCTCAGGCAGGAAACCCTATACCATTTCGGACAAATGGCTGTCCAGTCTCTTCTTAAAAACGTCCAGTGTTGGAGCATTCACCGCTTCTGGAGGCAGGTTGTTCCACTGGTTAATTGTTCTAACTGTCAGGAAGTTTCTCCTCAGTTCTAGGTTGCTTCTCTCCTTGATTAGTTTCCATCCATTGCTTCTTGTCCTGCCTTGAGGCGCTTTGGAGAATAGCTTGACTCCCTCTTCTTTGTGGCAGCCCCTGAGATATTGGAACACTGCCATCATGTCCCCCCTCGTCCTTCTCTTCATTAAACTAGACATACCCAATTCCAGCAGCCGTTCCTTATATGTTTTAGTCTCCAGTCCCCTAATCATCTTTGTTGCTCTTCTCTGTACTCTATGAGTCCCAAAGTGAAGGTTCTTGAAGGTACCACATTCCCCCAATTTCAAAGTTAGCACAAACGGGTTGAGTTATTTTGCTAAGTTAAAAGAAATGTAATAAATAAAATCCTAGGTTGCCTTCAGAAATTGTGGGAGCTTCAACACTGGAGATTTTAAAAAAGAGACTGGATAACCATTTGTCTGAAATGATATAGGGTTTCCTGCTTGAGCAAGAGGGTGGACTAAAAGACCTCCAAGGTCCCTTTCAACTCTTATTGTTAAGTTGCATTCAAGAGCTAATAGTGATCTGTTGTCTTCTTCATCTTGCAAATGCAAGTCGGGTCAACGATGCAACACTGTTCTTCTTCTCAGCCACATCCATCACCTTTGCTACGGAAAGCCACAGGTAGAGATACCAACCAATTCTCCCCCATGGAGAATTTTCCTCTTGGTTGTAACCAAGGCAAAATTAAAACTAAGGCAATAAGACTTAAGAGAAGAACGGCAGCCTAGCAGTTTTATTTTCAGCAAAAGAACTGTATTTTCTCCTTTGGAAAAGCCATTTCTCTTCATTGGCTTTCCGGCCCTCCTGACAAGACCACACACAACACAACCCCGGCCCAGAGCTGGTGCTTACCCTGCAAACAAAACATTCTGGGTGCCACAAGGCATTGAGAGCCGAGATGTAATTCTCCAAGATGGCCTGGCTGCACCCTTGACAGCGAGTGGAGAAGAGCTCATAAAAGTCCTGGCGACAATACTGCTTCCCGTCTTTCTCGTGAAAGCCTGCAGGGGGAGACAGAGAGTCAATAGGGAAGGGACCAAAAATGGAGCAGCTCAGCAGACACCTAAGGTGAATCAGCAGTACTGCACGAGGCCCGATTCAGAATTCTTTTGCATTGTGGAAGCTGTGAAAATTTAGTTAAGGACACCACAACTTTCTCCAACCTGGAGCCCTCCCAACTGAGCTGCACCTCAAGCCATATAACGGGCAGCAGCCTGTTGGGTGGGGACCACAGGAAGTGAAATTCGAAAATTTTGAGGAGACCCTGATTGGGAAGACTGGTTTTGTGGGCAACCAGCAGTCCACGAAGGCCAACAAGCACCACGGTGCTCAATTGCACATTTGTGTTGTATGTGAAAAAGATGGGTTACCCGGTCGTGCCTTGCACCAAACCTTCTCCATGACATCACCCCATCTCTACCATTCTCCCTATGACCTTTGGAGCATAAAAACAATAAACTTTATCCTCTGGCATTAAAAAAAAAAGAAGAAAAGACTTGGCCATGATTTAGTGGACACATCCACCTTATGTCAGCCTTCTCAGGTTAGATCAAGATAGAAAACACAACCAAACAAGCTGATTCCACATCATCGCAAGACCACATTAACAGAATCTTGCAAGTCTGAAGACTACAGACCGCCCACTGTCTCTTTTTACAGGATGGTAAGGATTTTCTTTCTCTGCCTGTGACGCAGCTCCACCTTTCTTACCTGATCATTCCCTAAGCCAGGGCTAGGCAACCTTGGCTCTTTTATGACTCGTGGACTTCAACTCCCAGAATTCCTGAGCCAGCCATGCTGAGGGGAAAGGGAGAGGTTTCCATGCTTAGTCATGCTGGCTCAGGAATTCTGGGAGTTGAAGTCCACGAGTCATAAAAGAGCCAAGGTTGCCTACCCTTGCCCTAGGCAGCCTCTGTGTCCCAAGGTCATTCCCACATGCCGTTCCAGGTACTCCTCGACTTACAACCATTCATTTAATGACTGTTCAAAGTTACAACGGCACTGAAAAAAGTGACTTAGGACCGCTTTTCACACTTATGACCACTGAGGCATCCCCATGGTCACCTGATCAAAATTCGGCTGCTTGGCAACTGGTTCATATTTAGGATGGTCGCAGTGTCCCGGGCTCATGTGATCCCCTTTTGCGACCTGGGGGAAGCCAGATTCACTTTCCCACTGTGTTTACTAACTTAACAACTGCTGTGATTCACTTAACAACTGTGGCAAGAAAGGTCGTAAAATGGGGCCAAACTCACTGAACAACTGTCTTGGTTAGCAACATACATTTTTAGTTCGATTGTGGTCATAAGTCGAGAACTACCTCAGGCAGTCCTCCACATAGGACCATTATGCAAACTGAACCGAATGCGCAGTCAGTAAGCGAACCAAGGATTCATTATGGTGCAAGGTTTTGCCGGAAACCAGAATTAAGTACCAGTTTTCACCAAAACCATTGTAAAACACGATCACGTGACCGCGGGATGCTGCAAACAATTGTCAATGAGCTCCCGAAGCTTGGTCACGTGACCACAGAAGGGACTCTTTCTTAGGTTGAAACTTCGAACAGTCGCTAAGCGACAAGTTGTAAGTCAAGGACTACCTGTAACTCACGTGAGGTCAATTCCTGGCGAAAAAGTTTGAATCCCATTGAAAGGTACATCTGATGAGTCCCAAACAGGATAGAACTGGTAAAAATCCAAATTCTCTCCCTGCCAGCTGCTGTACTGACCTTCCTCTCCGAAGGGCCGCCCACACTGGACGCAGCAAAAGTGCTCCGGGTGCCAATTCTTATCCAGCGCTGTTACCATTTTCTGAATGGACCACAGGAAGGCCGAAGAAGGAAGGGGGGGGGGGGAGAAAAACCACTTTGTCAAAAATGCGCTAAACATGGTTATCGCTGCCCTGCATTTCCCAGGGTTTCTTAAGTTGCCCAACCCTCTTTTTTGGCCTCCTATGTTTCAACCAATTCCTGTTGTATAATAGCTCCCTGTGAATTATTCCAGCAAAGTTTTTTAATTGTAATCCTATTGTTCGCTGGTTGCTGGCGTTTTTACTTCCAGTTTCTGGCAAAAATGCCCATGGAAGAAAATGAGTTTGCTTAAAAACCTGTAGTGCTTGCATGACGCCACAGAGCTGGCTTAATGGCCGTCGCAAAAAAGATGGAAAAATCAGGCCCAGTCAGGTGGACTGAGGACAAATCACCGCAGCCAACTGGACACAGGACAACTCACCATGGGACAAGAGTTACACTAGTATCAAAAAATGGCGGAATAGAATCATTAAAGAACGGATGCCAAAAGAGGGACAAAATAAAATGTGAACGACAAAAAATTAAAATAATTTTTAAGTATTTTAAATAATTAAATTGAATTGTTGAATTGCCCCGCAGTGAGTTGTCTTGTGGTAAGTTGGCTGTGGCGAGTTGTCCCATTCCACAATCAGGTGGTGACCCATTTAACGATCACGACAATTTACAACTCATTCTGGGCTCAATTACGATCATAACCACTGTACCACCCGCTTCATGCTACGATTCAGGCACTGAAAGTTGCAGGAGTTTACCCTGCAAATAACACAACGCACAACGCTCCTAATTTGATTTCTAACCCTACCAGAACATGAAAGACAGGAAAGGCCCTTATAATAGCTTTGTGGTCTGAAATAAAAAGGGAAACCGCACTGAGGCGCCTCTACCGCTATCTGGCGCTCAGGCTGCTGAGGAGAAAAATGGTGAAATGAATGAACAGATCCCCAAAATTCGCCTTCAGGATTGGACTCTCAGAAAAACCACAGATCACACAGCAGTGGTTCAAAACCACATAAGGCAGGAGGAAGAAAAAAAACAACTCCTCACATCCAGGATGGGTTCGTTGCAGAATCCGCAGCGGGGAGAGAAGAGCTGGAAGTAATCTCTCTCGCAGTAGGGGGCGCCGTCTTTCTCGAAAAAGTTGCTGCCCCCCATCTCCTTCTGGCAGTAGGTGCAGACAAAGTGCTCCGGGTGCCAGGTGCTCCCCAGGGCGGTGACCACCTGGACGAGGAAAAAAAATGGAAGAAAGAAGGCCATGTCAACAACCGGCATGTTCTCCATCAGACGGCGACGTTACAGGCCGTCCTTGACTCACAACAGTTCATTTGGTGACTATCCGAAGTTACAACGGCATTGAAAAGCGCAACTGATGACCGTTTTTTCACACTTACGACCACTGCGGCCTCCCCATTTTTGACACGATCGAAATTCGGATGCTTGGCAACTCACTCATATTTATGACGGTTGCAGCGTCCCGAGATCGTGTGTTCCCCTTTTGCGACCTTCTGACGAGCAAAGTCAGTGAAGAAGCCAGATTCACTTAACAGCCGTGTTACTAATTTAACGACAACAGTGATTCACTTAACAACTGTGGCAAGAAAAGTCATAAAATGGGGCAAAACTCACTGAACAAATACCTCACTTAGCAACGGAAAATTTGGGCTCAATTGTGGTCGTACGTCGAGGACTACCTGTATTTATTTATTTATTTTATTTTTTAATTTAATGTCCCACTTTTATTATTTTTACAAATCATTCAAGGCGGTGAACATATCCAACATACTTTCCTCCTCCTACTTTCCCCACAACAACCCTGTGAGGTGGGCTGGGCTGAGGGAAACTGACAGGCCCGAAGACACCCAGCTCGCTTTCAAGCCCAAGGTGGACTAGAACTCACCGTCTCCTGGGGACTGGCCCAAAGTCACCCAGCTGGCTTTCACGGCTAAGGCGGGACTAGAATTCACCATCTCCTGGTTTCTAGGCCAGCACCCTAACCACTAGATTAAACTGGCTCTATATGAAAGACCTCTGATCCCAAAAGTCTCTTGCTCCTCTATTCTTCCACGGGCGGCAGTTTATTTGTTTTTTATTTTATGTATTAAATTTATATGCCACCTGCCCCCCACTGTCAAGCAACTCTGGGCGGCTTACATCATAAAAACAAAAGTACAAAACATAAAATATTAAAATGAACAAAGATTAAATGGGTTAAAACTCAGAATATTTTCTTTTTTTAAAAAAAAATATCTTTTTTTAAGATATGAGAAATGTAAAAGCGTTGGGATGGCCTGCATGAGGAAAAAGACTTAAATACTTAAGCGTAATGAAAATCTTAACCAGTAAGAATGCTTTGAATATTGTGGGGAAAACAAATTTAAATAAGAATTTTAAACAGGGGTCTACGATAAGGCAATCAAGACGATCAGTTGGAAAAGAAGTTTTCTATCAGTGTGGTTATTATTTGCAGAAATATTAGAAAAATGTCTATATTTAAACTGTTATTTATCCAAATAATAAGAAATGTATTAATTCAAGGATGGCAAAAGAGAACATTTTTGGAAGAGAACATCAAGCAAAGCTATTATGTGGACTATAAAGTTATAGAACCCAATTGTTATTGTTTTGTAAATATAAACCCAGACAACATGATGTTTACCAAAAATTAAAGTGATTATGTAAAAAAATAATAATAACAAAACATTTTTTTAAAAAAAAAACTCAGAATATTACAGGGTGGAGAAGGGACCTTCTTCCTAGTCCAGTGGGGAACGCCCGCTTTGGGGCCCGGTTTTGAGACTCTTTCAGAGGGCAAAGATGGCGGGAACATCTCATCCTGAGGGGCAGAATGTTCCAGAGGCTCTTCTGCACACTGTGGAATTCAATTGCCAAAGTGGTCAGTTCCTGGATCAACCCATTTCCTGGATTCACATAAGCAACTGAACCATAAAGTAGCCAAACAGGCTGGTTTGCCAAAGACCAAGAGGGAATGTGGGGGGGGGGAGACTAAACTGAGCCTTTAAACTAAACTAATTTGGCCTTTTGTGCAAGTCCAGCTGTTAATGGGTTCAAGACTGGGTTGGCCGAGCCCCTGCTAAAGTGCGCTCATCTCCTTGGCCTTTCCAGTTCTGAAATGTCTTTAAAGGTTCAAATCAGAGCACGCAGCAGCTATAAATCTAAGCCTAGGCTTAAACCTAAGCCTAAGGTTAAGCCTACATCCAAATTACAGCAATAGGAAGAGAGAGTCAGCAATGTCCTTCTATGATAATTCAGAAGGACAGGAAAGGTGGAGAAGGATTCCATAGCAGTTAAAAACTCACAAGAAGGGGAAAGGTTTGGCTACCGAAGCTGATGGGAGTCGGCAGAGATGGCTAAACTGACCGTTTTGATTAAAGAAAATAATATAAGTACTTTTGTGTCTACTTGGAGACCGCTTCTGGATTTTGTCCTTGAGGTGGAAAAAAAATATGAAACTTTGCTTTTGGGTTTTACTTGATTAGATTGATTTTTTTTGTTACAGAAATAGTTTATACTATTATGGAAACGTAAAAAGTCGAGGTTTGATGTTAACGCTTTATTCTACTGCCACAGAGGAAGTCGGAAGTCAGTGCCTTTTCTTTTTCCCTCCCCCCCCAACTTTTCTTTCCCTTCCCCCTCCCCACTGTGTCCTACTATTTGCTTTTGTGTTTTTGTATTTTATTCTATGATTCTAATACGATGTCACAAATTGGGGAAGAAAAAAAAAAGAAGGGAAAAAGTTGGGCAGACAAAGGTCTACTTAATTCCAGATGTGATGTCGATTCACCCTGATTTCCCACCGGATCTACCCAGATGTATCTGACCCACACAGAAGACAACGCTGACCTGCCCAGCGATGGGTTTTTGACAGGACCCACACAGGCCCTTGGCAGTGGTGGAAATGCCTTGGCGGCTGAGATCCGACTCCAGCATCACCAGCATGCTATCTAGGTTCCCACTGGGCTGGCCTGGAGACATCTGGGGAGACACAGCAGTGGGGCCTGGGCAGACAGATGACACCACCGGCTGCTGAGCTGAGGGCACTTGGGTGGGAGCAGGTGCTGGTGGAACCGTGGTGGCGGTCGTGGTAGTCGTGGTGGGGACAGAGACCCCCGGAAGCTAAAGATTTAGGAAACATAAGGCAGTTATGAATCACCTATGACGAGTGGTCATCCATTGCTATTTCTTTTATTTGGAGCAAGTGTATTTGGAGCCGATCTCCAGAAACATTTAAGAGAATTGCTTTCTTCTGGGTTATGTGAAAAGGACGTGCTGTGAATTTACAATACAGGTAGTCCTCGACTTACAACAGTTCGTTTAGTCACCGCCCGAAGTTACAACGGCACTGAAAAAGGTGACTTATGACCAGTGGTGGGATTCAAATATGTGAACAACCAGTTCTGTGAAGTCCATTCTGGGCCTGGGCAACAAAAAATTAGCTACTGATTCTGCCGAATTGTGCGAACTGGCTGAATCCCACCACTGCTTATGACTGTTTTTCACACTTAACGGTCGTTGCAGCAACCCCACGGTCACGTGATCAAAATTCAGATGCTTGGCAGCTGGTTCGTATTTATGACCGTTGCAGCGTCCCGGGGTCATGTGATCCCCTTTTTGTGACCTTCAGACCACCAAAGTCAATGGGAAAGCCAGATTCACTTAACAACCGTGTTACTAACTTAACAGCTGCAGTGATTCACTTAACAAATGTAGCAAGAAAGGTAGTAAAATCCGGCAAAACTCACTTAACAAATTTCTCACTTAACGACAGAAATTGGGCGCTCCATTGTGGTTGTAAGTCGAGAACTACCTGTATGGTCTGATCAAATAAAGTTAGAACGGTGCCCAGCGTGGCTGAAAAAAGAAAAAAAAGGATACGAACATCTTAGTTCTCCGAGTAAACTCGCGGCTCAAAAATTGGCCAGAGAATCGTCAAGCATTATTTTTTTTTAAGAAAACAGAACTTTCAAGTAGTTACACTTCAGGAAAAAAGGTTCTGAGGGCATCGAGAGCCATTACATTCTGAGGAGGCAGCTGGAAGTAGACCTGGTGTCTGTGTGTGCATATACATATAGAGAGAGGTTGACTTTTGTTCAATCCAACTATTCATGCCATTTAGTTTAATTTAGGCAAACCTAATTTTTCTGCCTTATCTGTAGAAAGTACGTGTATATGGAGGAAACAGTGCAGGATATTGAACTTTTCCCAAAATTTCTATCTGTAGGGAAATACACAGGCATGCACACACACATGCAATCATGCACACAAAGCTTTTATGGTTTATTACACTCTTCTGCCTTTCCTTGCAACTAAGACTAAGGACCTACTTTTTAAAAAGCAAACCCATGGTTTGCAGAATATACTCAAATAAATTGTTTAATTGTTTTGATGATTTCCCTTGGCTTTCCCAGGCAGCTGTTACGTATAAGCTGGGTGGACAAGATCAGAGATGAGGAGGTTTTAAGCCGCCTGGGAAAGCCAAGGGAAATCATCAAAACAATTAAAAAACGAAAGCTAGAATATTTCGGACATGTGATGCGACACCCAGAAAAATATGGCATACTCCATTTAATCCTCCAAGGAAAGATTGAAGGCAAACGAGGTCCAGGCAGAAGAAGAACATCATGGCTTCAAAATCTAAGGGACTGGTTTGGACAAAACTCAGCAGCACTTTTTCGTGCGGCTGCTGATAAAAACAGGATCGCCAACGTCCGACGGATATGGCACAACAAGAAGAAGAAGACTCAAATAAATAATAATGATGATGATGATGATATTGTTGTTGGAAGGGACCTTGGAGGTCATCTAGTCCAACCCCCTGCTCAGGCAGGAAACCCTATACCATTTCAGACAAATATCTGTGGGGTCCTTGGTCCCCTCTGAGCTTAGTGGTTTTCTTGTAGACGTTTCATTACCATAGTAGATAACATCCTCAGTGCTTAGTAGGGTGTGGGATTTTCTCTCTCTACTCTCTCTGCCACTCTCTAATGGTACTGATGATGTTACTTAGTTTGGTAATGAAACATCTGCAAGTAAACCACCAAGTTCAGAAAGCACCAAGGACCCCACGGTTCGGCCTTGACCTATAAATATTTTCTTCTATTGGTACTCAAATATCTACACTTACATCACAATACTGTGATCAAACCCCAGACAATACTGAAAACCCCTGGGTCCCCTTCGTCTTCAGCCCTAGGACTTCCGGACCAGCATGCTTACATTGCTCTGGACGCGGAAATCCGACAGGGAAGCCATGAGCTTGTCGAGCTCCAGAGTTGCTGAAGTGGCCGTTGGCTTGACAGATGGAGACATTGTTGACCTGTGATAAGAAAAAGCCATGAAAAGGTGTAAATTAGATGGGGTTACATGTCTATATCCTCACTCTGGTAACTAACTGCAAATCCTACTGTAAATGACCGAATCTTAAGAATCTCTCTAATGGAGAAGAATCTTTCCATCCTATTTCCTATGATAGAGAAATCTGTCCTTGAAAAATTATCCTTTTTATAATCTCGAAGAAGGAACACTTCTAATATGCTGGGTGTGGTAATGTATTCCACTTCAGCCGTGGATATTTTGATCTCTTGATTCTCTAAGCCAGTGTTTCTCAAGCTTGACTATTAAGATGGGTGGACTCCAACTCCCAGAATTCCCCAGCCAGCATGGGGAATCTTAAAGTGGCCATATTCCCAGGTTATAAAATGGGAATATACTAATTACCTATTGTGACAAAGAACTTTAGTTAGTATTTAGATTTGGTGCATCAAAAACAATGTTTTTCAGACCACTTTAGGAAGAGTGGCAAATTCTACCTCAGCTTCTCCCATGTATGTGCCGCTTACCGGGATAGAGAAGTACCGTCTGTCAAATCGTCGAATCTCTCTTTGTCCTTGTCTGCAGCAGGACTTTTGCTGGATGGGAATTGGGACATTATTTCATCTGGGGAGAAAGGAAAGGAAAGGAAAGGAAAGGAAAGGAAAGGAGAGGGGAGGGGAGGAGAGGAAAGGAAAAGAGAGGGGAGGGGAGGGGAGGAGAGGAGAGGAAGGAAAGGAGGGAGGGAGGGGAGGAAGGAGAGGAGAGGAAAGGAAAGAGAGGGAGGGAGGGGAGGGGAAGAGAAGGAAGGAAAAGGAAGGGAGGGGAGAGAAAAAGAGGGAGGAGAGAGAGGAAGGAAAGAAAAGAGAAGGAGGAGAGGAAGAAGGAAAAGAGAGGGGAGGGAGGAGAGGAAAACCCCGAGAGGAGAGGAAGGAAGAGAGGGGAGGGGAGGAGAGGAGAGGAGAGGAGAGGGGAGGGGAGGAGGAGGAGAGGAAAAGAGAGGGGGGGGGGGAGGAGAGGAGGAGGGAAGAGGAAAAGGGAGAGGGGAGGGGAGGAGAGGAAGGAAAGGAAAGAGAGAGGGAGGGGAGGAAAAGGAAGGAAAGGAAAGGAAAAGAGGGGGAGGGAGGGGAGGGGAGGAAAGGAAAGAAGGAAAAGAGAGGGGAGGAAGGAGAGGAGAGGAAAAGAGAGGAGAGGAGAGAGAGGAGAGGAAAAGAGAGGGGAGGGGAGGAGAGGGAAGGGAAGGAAAGGAAAAGAGAGGGGGAGAGGACAGGAGAGGAGAGGAGAGGAAAAGAGAGGGGAGGGGAGGGAGGAGTGGAGAGGAGAGGAAAGGAAAGGAAAGGAAAAGAGAGGAGAGAAGAGAAAGAGGAAAAAAGAAAGGAAAGGAAAGAGAAAGAGAGGAGGAGGAGGAGAGGAGAGGAAGAAGGAAAGAAAAGGAAAGAAAGGAAAGGAAAAGAAAGAGGGGGAGGAGGAGAGGAGGGAAAAGAGAGGGGAGGGGAGGAGTGGAGAGGAGAGGAAAGGAAAGGAAAAGAGAGGGGAGGAGAGGAGAGGAGAAAAGAGAGGAGGGAGGAGGGAGGAGAGGAAGGAAGAAAGAGAGGGAGAGGAGAGAGGAAGGAAAGGAAAGGAGGAGAGAGGAGAGGAAAGGAGAGAAGGGAAAAAGGAGAGGAAAGGAAAGAAAAAGAGAGGGGAGAGAAGGAGAGGAGAGAAAAAGAGAGGGGAGGGGAGGGGAGGAGTGGAGAGGAGAGGAAAGGAAAGGAAAGGAAAGGAAAGGAAAGGAAAGGAAAGGAGAGGAGAGGAGAGGAGAGGAAAGGGGAAATCTTTGAGTCATGTGCTGTTACACACCCCAGCCATCAGAGGGCAGCACTGCCACACTTCTAGGCATGACAGAACATCTGGAGAACACACAAATACAGGAACATACACAGAGGAAATACATGGGGGGGGGGGAAAAACTTGGGAAAATTGGGCAGAATGCATTCGAAGGAAGAAGCAACTTCCTGCTGCTGCGCTGATATCTGGCAACTTCACCCAGGGCAGAGAAGGAACTTCCATTCTTAATTCAAACCTACCTCATTTTGGAAAGTACAGACCATAGGAAGCTGATGGAGGAAGGAATAAAATGCTCCACTGCAAGGAAAGGTCAAGCCTCAGGGGGATATATCTGCAGCGGGTGGGGCAAATCCGCTGGCAAACGGGAAGTGCCCCTAGAGATGTAGAGGGGACTGCGTCCAACAGACGAGGGCAGCTGCCGGCTGAGAGAGGCAGCCTTAGGCCGTTTTGGAAATTACAGACTTTGACTGGGAAATGAAGCAGCCTTGGGTGCTTCTACTTTATGTCAGCCCAGAACGATTTACAACAGTAAGTTTTCCAAACTTGGCAACTGTAAAACCTATGGACTTCAACTCCCAGAATTCCCCAGCCAGCACCAAATAAACACGACAGACATCACAGCAAAGAGCAAAGCCTGGAGCCAGTTTTGACAGCCGTTTCACTCAAGCCAACACTTGTATTTATGGGAGTTTGAGGACCACCCAGTTTCATTTATCTGGTACTGAACGTTTGAGAACACCTAGAGACTGGAGGGGGTCAGAAAAGACCCCATTTCAGTTCCCATTTGACCATAGAGCGTATCGAATGTCTCTGGATCCGGTTCTCTCAGCCTGACAGGATTGTTGTGATAACAATAAAAGAAGGTGACATCACACTCCCACCAAGCTGAGCATCAAAGAAAAGGCAGAGCATACATATAACGTGTAAATTAAGAACTACAGGCAGTCCTCGACTTACAATAGTTCGTTCAGTGACCGTTCAAAGTTACAACGGCCCTGAAAAATGTAACTTACAACCAAATCAAAATTCAGACGATTGGCCACTGCTGTGTCCCGGGGGTCACGTGATCCCCTTTTGCGACCTTCTGACAAGCAAAGTCAGTGGGGAAGCCAGATTCACTTAACGTCCAGGTTACCAATTTATCAACTGCAGGGATGCACTTAACAACCGTGGCAAGAAAAGACGTAAAAATGGGGCAAAACTCACTTAACAGAAATTTTGGGCTCGATTGTGGTCGTTAAGTCGAGGACTACCTGTAATGGCTAAATTAAGAACTAATGGGGAGAGAAGGGGTGCCAAATCTGAAGATAACCTAAAGACCAAGGAGAGCACCTTATTCTGAATTCCCATTGGGTCACAGCTAGTCCAGCCTCAGTTTCAGGATCTGAAGCAGCCTTGGGAGAAGAGGATGCTTATCCCCCCCCCCTGCGAACCAGAGGTTCTCCAGATGTATTGGACTACATCTCCTATAACTCATGGTCCATTTTGTTCTAAAAATTATGAGGGTTGTAGCCCAGCGCACCCAGAGGACACCGGTCTAGGCAAGAGAGAGATGTAATGTATGATTTCATCCTTTTAGAATCACTTTTCTGGACAACAGCAAACATTGGCACTCAAAGTCATGATTAGTTTAGCGATGGTTTACTGAAAAACCACCGCTGGGTTGGCTGGGTTCACACAATACGCCAAGCCATAAATCACGGTTAACAAATGATAACAGTTGGGTTCACGCATCACACCAAGCCAAAAACAATAGGCATTCTGGCTTGGTGTGATGCTGCAGAGTCCAGTTTGCTACCCACTACTGATCACGCAAAGGATGATAGAGAAAAGAGGCTTCCGAGAAGATTGACCAAAAAGTGCCCCCTGACGTTGGCTTGCGATATCTGATTCTCCGAGGTAAAATGCCTCCGTCCATGGAAGTTCTATTTTAAAGTTGGTGGCCCATAAAATCCTCTATAACCGGAGCAATTTTTTTTCTTCGCGAATTCTAAGCGCCAGGAGAATTGTAGGTATGTGTACATCACAAAATAACTACTCCACGGCCCAGCATTTCTGCATGTGAAAAGCCATCCAAAGCACTACGCCCCCTCTACACACACCCACACACCCACACACACATACACACAGAGACACACACGTACCGGTGATGTTGAACTGGGTTGCGTTGAGTTCTTGGAGAAGCCGGTCCAGTTCGCAAAGCCCAGCTCCGAGCACCCCGCTGGAGGAGGAGAAGGGTAGCGGGGCGGCCTCCTTCGTCTTGGGCGAGAGAGGCTTGCAGACTGTACTGTGGCGGGAGGCAAAAGAGGTGAGGATGAGTGGACGGAGAGGGTTTGGGGGCAGGAGGGAGGGGGAGGTTGAATACACACACCACACCTTGAAGAGAGCGATGCGGTGCCTGCCTCTTCGGAGAAGGTGGAGAGGAAAGGGTGGCAGCTATTTATAGGATCCCTCCACTTAATGGAAGCGCTGGACTGAGGCCAGAGGATCTGGGCAAAGCTCCCAGGGAGGCCAAATGCCTCCAAACTCCTTTCTCTTCCTCCCCCCATTCTTCTCCATCCCCTGGGCAATGTCCGCTACCCCCATATCCTGCTAGCTTAAAGGCCAGCCGGGGGGGGGGGAGACTGCGTGCCCTCCTCCGGGATGTTGGATATGAGGCTTCTGCCTTGCCAAGAGGGCAGAGGGACATTTCCGGCTGTGGTTGTGCCACCTAACAGCTGCCCAGTAAGCAGAAACAGCAGCTGCTTACACTGTCTCCATCGGGGACAACACCAACTCTACAAACAGGGTCTGCCTTTCTTTATGCAGGCACACCAGCCCTGCAGAGCAGTGTGAGTGACTTCCAACTTCTGGCTCTTTCCCAAAGCACATTATCACCGTCCTCATGTCTTTTCCTCCCCGTGGTTTCCTGTTCCACTCTATTCTTTCCACCCCCCTAATCTCCACCAGATGCTTCTCTCCTCTGTGTAGAAAATAAAGGATCCCATTTAACAAGCTTGAGCCCTGGGGACCTTAGGCTGATCTTGACCACAGCATGGAAATAGTGTGGGTTTTTCTTTCAAAAAGGCTTTCCTACTTCTACATCTAGCTTAGTGTTGGGATCTCATAGTGGTCTCCCATCCGGAGATTAACAAGTCTGCTTAAATTCCCAGGGATTAGTCAAGGTCTGTTTGATGCACTTATTTCCGTCCTTTTATATTTCAGGATTTCCCCCCCCCCTGCAATGGTAAGCAAAATAAAATCAAAAGAATGCTGCCTGCACGCAGTAAAGAAACCCACCAGCACACCTACACCTTCCTCCATTGGCAGAATGCCCCTACGGTTTACCTATAGAGATGCTCCTTGTCGCTCCCGCCTTGCAGGGTTGATGTTGGGATTGGATCAGCCGGCATGGCTGCTTTTCCAGCCTGAAAGAAATGAGACGATGCAACTTATAAAGCAGAAGGAAGAGCTGGAACCGATCTGGACTCCGAAGGCAAATAAGAATTTCAACATTGGTGTGCCTGAATAATGCAACTTCGTAGCAAAGAACAGCAGAAGGCTTGGAAAATTGAAGTCTGCGCATTTTATAGTTGCCCAGGTTGAAAAACATTGTTCTAAAACAGACCTGGGCCACATCTGACCCTTTGGCTGTCCCTGTCCAGCCTGCATGGATTGCTTTTTACTTTGAAGGCCGCTGCTAATATTTTTTCAATTTAGGTATGTGCGTGCATGCATGCCCAGGCACCTTTACATGGTCCCCCACAGCAGTCCCAGTTTCTCATGCGGCTCCTTGAGTAAATGTATTGCCCACCACTGCTCTAAAGTCTCCAGCTTCTTTCTTCTCCTGAAATGAAAAGCCGAGAGCAACACGGTAGGCCCACTAACCTAAGCAGGCTGCTCCCTTAATTGCAGCCGCACTCTATTCCATTAGCAGAATTGCCACAAGTGCTGTGGGTATGAGTGATGTCATCTGTATCATGACGTCACTTGTGCGATGACCTCATGACCCCATGATGTCATTGGAGCTTCTACCAGGCACCCGTGAGGCTTGCGGTAAAATTCCAACCAACACTTGGACATTTTTTTTCCAAGTGTTCCAAGGGCAGGACATTATGTTCTTTGCCCCTGGAGGCTGCAAACGTCTTAAAGTTTTTGTAGGTTTCTGTAAAATGTAAAGGTTTTATAGGTTGATGGAAAAATTTGCTCATAAATGGACCAAAATGGATACACACACACATTATAGAAACGAAAACTGGGCTCAAATCCCATTTGGATTTGTGGAAGTGCAGACAGACACCACAAATGAGGTTGTATTCTCTGCATTCTGTTAAGAGAAATTACTTTCTCTCCTACAGAGAGAAAACAAATCTGCTGAGTTAATACAGAAACTGATTTTAGTATAACTGACGAATAGAAGTAGTCCTCGGCTTACGACCACAACCCAAATTTCTGTTGCTAAGCAAGAGCTAAGTGAGTTTTGTCCCGTTTTACAACATTTCTTGCCATAGTTTTAACTGAATCACCTCAGTTGTTTAAGTTGGCGCCAAGTGAATCTTTTACTTGTCAGGAGGTTGCAAAAGGTGATCACATGACCCCAGGACACTAACCGTCATAAGTACAGGCCAGTTGCCAAGCATCTGAACTTTGATCACATGATGCTGCAACAGTCATAAATGTGAACAACAGTCATCAATCACTTGTTTCAGTGCCGCTGTAATTTCAAATGGTCACTAAACAAATGGTTATATGTCGAGAACTATCTGTACAATTAATCTATCTTCTTCCAAATGAAGTTTTACATATTTTGGGGAAACTACATGTGCCGCTGTCCTTTAGAACAGGGCTTTTCAACCTGTGGTACGCGTACCACTTGTGGTACATTAATGAGTGGCAGGTGGTACGCAGCCCTGCCTAGCCAAGTGTAGTGGGGAAGGGAAAGAGCCAGCACAGGCAAAGACTTACAGTGAGAGAGTCCTCTGGAGCTGCAGATTTTACTTATGAATGGAGCCATTTGGGGAGGCTGCCTTAGCCGGCAACCAGTACTTACATTTTTTCTTCTTCTTTAAGTGCCAGCTGGGCTCCTTACTTTCCTTTCTAGCCAGTAGCTAATTTTTAAAGGGGAAGTGCCTTTTTAAGCTAGTTCACTCAGCAGCTTGTCTTTTCTGTCTCTGGAGGCCTTTCCTTGTTTGATCAATATATGGAAGAGGGAAAATATGGGGGGGGGGTTCAAATTCTTCCTTCAGAAGGAGATGGGAATGAGAAAAAGGAGGGAGGGAAGGAAGTCCCGCCTTAGCAGTTGGCCACCAGCAGCTCTGCTATTGACTTTGCTTGTCAAAAGGTTGCAGAAGGGGATCACATGACCCTGGGACACTGTGACCATCATAAGATAAATAAGATAAGATAAATAACCTTTATTGTCATTTTTATATTGTGGGCACCATGGCACACATAAAAAATGAAATTTAGTTGCCCGCTCTCAAAGTGAAACATATACATGACACACACCTAAACATACTATGTACAACATATATATAGACCCACATCCCTACATATACATAGCAAATAAATATTAAATACTATCCATCTTGAATATATAACGCAAGGAGGAAATTTGAGAGTTCGCAAGGTTAATGCTGTATGGAATGAAACTATGGCTGAATCTGGATGTTCTGCTACGGATACCACGAAGCCTCCTCCCAGAAGGTAACAAGGAAAACAGGTTGTGAAGAGGATGTGTAGTGTCCCAGAAAATCTTGCGGGCCCTGCTCAAGCAACGCTTCTGTGCTATGTCCTGGATGGTAGGGAGGGAACTGCCAATGATCTTTTCGGCCATCCTCACCACTCTCTGCACCGCCTTCCTGTCTGAAGCAGTGATGCCTCCAAACCAGACTGTGATGCTGTATGACAGGATGCTCCCGATTGTCCCCCTGTAGAAAGTGGTCAGGACAGGGGAAGGAAGATGTGCTTTTCTCATGCGGCGCAGAAAATGCAGGCGCTGCTGTGCCCGCTTCACCAGTTTCTCACTGTTTAGCGACCAAGTCAGCCTACTCGTTAGCTGCACACCCAGGAATTTGATGCTGGTAACCATCTCCACAGGTGAATCGTTAATGCACAGAGAAGTGTGGCTGTGCCTGCCTTTTCTGAAATCAACAATGATCTCTTTGGTTTTTCTTGTATTTAAAACTAGGCTGTTTTCTTTACACCAGTTCACCAACCCCTCAACCTCCTTGCAGTAAGCTTCCACCTTGTCATCCTGAATAAGGCCCACTACTGTTTTATCATCTGCGAACTTCACAATATGGTTGGTGGCAAACCTAGCACAGCAGTCATGGGTCAACAGGGTGAACAGCAGCGGACTTAAGACGCAGCCCTGAGGAGAACCTGTGCTCAAGAAAATGGTATTTGAGGTATTTGTTCCAACTCGCACATATTGGGGCCTGTTGGTAAGAAAATCCAGAATCCAGTTGCACAAAGGAGTGTTTAAGCCTAAAAGGCCCAGTTTGTCTACTAGATGCTGGGGAATGATTGTGTTAAACGCCGAACTGAAGTCGACAAACAGCAAACGCACATGAGTATTTCTTTCCTCCAAGTGCTTCAGGCTCAGATGGAGAACGGAAGAAATAGCATCCTACGTAGAGCGATTTGGTCGGTAGGCAAACTGAAGCGGGTCAAATGCTGGCGGGAGGCTAGATACAATAGTGTCTTTTATCAGCTTCTCAAAGCATTTCATGATGGTGGATGTCAGTGCAACCGGACGGTAATCATTGAGGCCTGTGATTGTGGACTTTTTTGGCACTGGCAAGATGATGGCCATCTTAAAACACGATGGGACCACTGCCTGCTGCAATGAGAGGTTGAAAATATCAGTGAGAACACAAGCCAGCTCCTCTGCGCATTCCCTGAGGACACGTCCAGGGATGTTATCTGGGCCTGCTGCTTTCCGAATGTTAACTGTCTGCAGTGTTTTCCGGACAGAGGTGACATCAAAGCTAGGCACTTGCTCATCAGGATGGGGCACAGCTTTCCTAGCAGGAGTACTATTTGATGCCTCAAATCTACCCAAGAATGCATTCAGTTTGTTTAGGAAGTCTGTGTCATCCTTACATCTCGATGGAGCCACCTTGTAATCCGTATGGCCTGGATCCCTTGCCACATTTGCCTGGTGTTTGTTTGGTCCTGAAAAAGCTTTCAGAATTTTTCTGGCAATGGGCTTGCTTTGCACCTTTTAACTGCACTTTTTTCAGATTTGCTCTGGCTGTTCTAAGTGCCAGCATGTCCCCAGATTTAAAAGCCACATTCCGTGCTTTCAGCTCTTGCGGACCTCTATAAGTCAGCCACGTTTTTTCATTCGCCCTCACAACAAAGCTTTCAGGACACCGACATCTTCTATGCACTTTTGGATATATGCAGACACCGTGGTGCATACTCCGCAACATTTGTATGTTGGTTATCATACTGCTTCCTTAAACATGCCCCAATCTGTACATTCAAAGCAGTCTTCGTAATGCTTCTATAGCTGCCCTCTGTCCAAATCCGCTCACCTGCTTTACTATAGTGTTTTGCACTCTGACTAATAAGGTTTTATATGCTGGAATAGAGCAGCACTGAGAGTGGTCAGAGGAGCCCAACGGTGAGGGGGGTATAGCTTTGAAAGCCTTTCTTGATGTTGGAATAAAGCAAGATCCAGTGTAATTGTCCCCTCTGGTTGCAAAGTCCACATATTGATGGAAATGTGGGCAGGGTAGCTTTCAATCCACTTTGGTTAAAGTCTCCCACAGCAATAAATGCACCTTCTGGGTGAGTAGTTTGTAAGTCCTGATGGTATGGTGGAGAACCTTCAGGGCCTCTTCTCTGTTTTGCATCAGGGGGGATATACACAGCTGTTATAATGGGAACATAGAATTCTCTAGGCATATAGAAGGGTCTGCATTTGATGGTCAGAAGCTCCACTTCGGGGAGCACAGACTTGAAACACATTGGCATTATTACACCATCTGTCCCATTTATATAAAAACATCAACCCCCTCCCCTGGATTTTCCACTAAGAGTAGAACTCCTGTCCAACCGAAATGTTGAAAATCCCATCAAGCTAACAGCACCTGATCTGGAACAGAGGGCTTTAACCAAGTCTCTGTTGCAATAATAACACGCAATTTCTCACCTCCTGATTTGTTGGTTAATCCAGCCTTAAGTAATCCATTTTTGGTTCTAAGGATCGATCATTTGCAAACCCCCAAAATAGATGGAAAGAACACTCTGTAAGGTCTAGCTTTCAGCCTAGATGTTAGGCCTCCACGTTTGCCACGCTTCCTCTTCCTGTCGCACCTCCTCCTTTTTCTGGAGATAAACAGCAGCAGAGGGAAATTTCCCAGCTGCATGGCTGCTTCTCCCTCTGCCCCTGCGGGCCCGAAACGCTGCCTTTGCTGCTTTTGCTGCTCAAAACACTGAGCACGATGCTGTTTCCCCCTCCATCAATTCCATCAACTAAATAATGAATCGTTCCAAACATCAGATATAAAATCACACGCCCTGTTGCTGCAATGGGTCCATAAGTGGAAAAATGGTATAAGTCTTTCAGTGCCAATTGCAACTTTGAACAGGTTTTTTTTTGTCACCAAAGTTTTTTGACACCTTGCTAGTGATTACTCGAAAATTAATTGCCACATCCTAAAAGTGGTAGCAATCGTAAAAAGGTTGGAACAGCCCCTGTTTTAGAAAGAGAGAGAAAAAAATCCCAGGCCCAGAATAAACAGATTTCTTTCTTTCTTTCTTTCTTTTTAAGCTACTTGAGAGAAACGAGAAAGGAATGAGATCGAAGGTTACTGGAATAGCATTGAAATCACTAACCACAATGCCTATCAATTGCAAAGAGCCAGGCCAGACCGTCTGAACTGAGGGAAAAAAAAAAAAAAAAACACCAAGGTTCTTATTTCACACATTTAACCACAAATCTATTGTCTCTCTCTGCAACCTCCCAGGATGGTTTTACACCCAGAATAATCCTGAAGTAAGCAGCAGGAGCTATTTATTTCTCCAGATATTGTGATATCAGTGCTGAGGGAGCTTTTAGTTAGAAAAGGATTGGTGACTGCAGTGAAATCATAGTGACCGTCTTTTCTTTTAATAGAACAAAGCCCGATGCCATGAAAAGACGCCGGCAGTTGGAAAGGAAAAAGGGAAAACATTTTGCAACTTCACATTCAAGTCTCAGAAAGCTTCACCAGTGGATTTCTGCCTTTTACAAAGTCACTTTAGGAGGTAAAACCTTTCGGTCTAGGAAGACAGGATAACCCACTGCATTGCCAAACTAGGAACAAATGAGATAGGTGGAGAAAGAAAGAAGGTGGAAAGGTGGAAGGAAGGAAGGAAGGAAGGAAGGAAGGAAGGAAGGAAGGAAGGAAGGAAGGAAGGAAGGAAGGAAGGAAGGAAGGAAGAAAGAAAGAAAGAAAGAAAGAAAGAAAGAAAGAAAGAAAGAAAGAAAGAAAGAAAGAAAGAAAGAAAGAAAGAAAGAAAGAAAGAAAGAAAGAAAGCCAGCATGATGCTTTTAATCGCTCCCAGAATTTGTTTCACCTCTGTTCCAGCACTTTAAGGGGGTAGCTGAGTGTTTTTCAAATTCAGCAACTTTAAGATGTGTGGCCTTCAACTCCCGGAATTCCCCAGACAGAAATGCTGGTTGGGGAATTCTGGGAGTTGAAGTCCACACATCATAAAGTTGCAGAGTTTGAAAAAATTACTGGACTAGACCAAGGTTTTTCAACCAGTGGTACGGGTACCACCTGTGGTACATTGGCACCTGGCAGGTGGTACGCGACCATCCTAGAAAAGTGGTAGTGGGGGAGGGGAATGAGCTGAACCGGTGGCAGCACCGCACAAGCCTGAGCGAGAGATGGCTGGAGCTACAGGGCTGTCAGGGCTCAGCGGAAGCACCAGGATCAGCACCAGGCTCCAGCTGGAGCTCAGCGCTGATCCTGGTGCTTCTGCTGAGCCCAGAAGAAGCACCAATCAGCTGGAAAGCAGCACTGATCCTGGTGCTTCTGCTGAGCCCAGAAGAAGCGCCGATCAGCTGGAATGTTGCAGCATCTCCAGGGTCTTGTGATTTACATTCAGATGCTTGGCAACTGATTCATATTTATGACGGTCACAGTGTCGCAGGGTCATGTGAAGTGACCAAAACCTGCTGCAACCACCCAGCAGACGGGGGGAATAAAAACCAAACACCCCACCTCACCCCACCCCCGCTGCCAATCCTCAACAGAAATGCTCACAACAATGAAAACCTCGGACAGGAGGAAGAGCGCCGCCGGGTGGGCAGGCAGGTGTCTTGCTCGGCTGTGGCTTGGGGGGCACTTTTTTCAGTGCCATTGTAATTTCGAACAGTCACTAAGCAAACTGTTGTAAGTTGAGGACTACCTGTACTTCATCACTTTTTTCCTTTTTTGGGGGGGGCCATCAAGTTTTTGACACCTTGCTAGGCGACTGGTGGTACTCGGATATTGCCATATCCTAAAAGTGGTACAATGGGTGAAAAGGTTGAAAAGCCCTGGACTAGACTGAACAAGGGAGCTTATGCAATTGTTTTCCATTACTTCCAAACCACCTGAGAGTTGTAAGATGAAGTTGTCGGCTTGGAAACTGGAGTCCTGTCTTGACTGTGGGGTCCCCCGGAATCGGTGAGTAGAACTGGACGTTTGGAGATATGAGATGTGGTGGTCTCCAGATCAGCCAGGAGAGCATCTGTTGGGGAAAAGACCGTAGAGCTGAGAATGAGACACAAGGAGAAACAGAGGCAGCAGGAGCTAAATATTGAGGGGAGAGAACAGAGGAAAAGTCTTGTGAACAGCCGAGGAAATGTGGCAGAGAAATATAGGTAGTCCTCAACTTACAACAGTTAATTTAGTGACCGTTCAAAGCTACAATGGCATTGAAAAAGTGACGTGACCATTTTTCACACTTACATTGCAACATCCCCATGGTCACGTGATCAAAATTCAGTTGCTTGGCAACTGGTTCATACTTATGACGGCTGCTGTGTCCTGGGGCTCATGCGATCACCTTTTGCGACCTTCTGACAAGCAAAGTCAACGGGGAAGCCAGCTTCACTTAACAACCACGTGACTAACTGAACAGCTTCAGTGATTCACTTAACAACTGTGGCAAGAAAAGTCATAAAAGTCATTTAACAAATGTCTCACTTAGCAACAGACATTTTGAGTTCCATTGTGGTCATAATTCGAGGACTTACCTGTATGGTTCGTTGTTCCCATCCTAAAGCAGAAATTCGCTTTTGTCATCCAGGTGACACTAGAAGTCCCTCCACTGGAAAATTTGTGCTTTTTATTTTTTAAAATGATTCTGCCTCTCCAGAAACACTCAAATTTCAGGACTACCACCATGATTGCAATTGTATTTAACACAGGATCCCATCCCCTTTTTTCTTTGTTTGTTTCTGTTGTTTCATGAACTGTCTTAACTGTCTTTGTTGAACAGAAAGCCAAAAAAATGAATCAAATAAATAAATAAATAAACAAATAAACAAACAAGCAAACAAACAAATAAATAAAATAAAATAAATAAAATAATAAAATAAAATAAAATAAAATAAAATAAAATAAAATAAAATAAAATAAAATAAATAAAATAAAATAAAATAAAATAAAATAAAATAAAATAAAATAAAATAAAATAAAATAAAATAAAATAAAATAAAATAAAATAAAATAAAATAAAATAAAATAAATAAGGCACACACCCTGCACAACAATCTCAAGATAATGGCACCATAATGGCAAGATAAAGAGGGTGACAAAGCTAAAACAAACACACATTCGTGAATCTGTTCTTCCTTCCTTCTAATCTCTCGAGGATTTAGAATGATTTTTAAGTGGGACTTCCAACAAAAGAGAGAAATGCTTGATCTATAGGTAGTCCTCGACTTACGACCACAAATTGGGCCCCAAATTTCTGTTGCTAAGTGAGACAGTTAAGTGAATTTCGCCCCATTGTACGACCTTTCTTGCCACAGTTGTTAGGTGAATCACTGCAGTTGATAAGTCAGTAACACGGTTGTTAAGTGAATCTGGCTCCCCCATTGACTTTGCTTGTCAAAAGATCCTAAAAGGGGATCGCATGAACCCGGGATACTGAGACCGTCAGAAATATGAACCAGTAGCCAACCGTCCAAATTTTGATCACATGACCATGGGTCCTAAGTGTGAGAAATGGTCATGAGTCACTTTTTCAGTGACGTTGTAACTTCGAACGGTCACGAAGCGAACCGTTGTAACTCAAGGACTATCTCTATTTGGCCACAACATTGTATTTCAGATCTTGGTGGAATTTTGAAATATTACATACTTCAGTCCCACTGAAATCAATAAGGGCTAACTGAAGCATAAAACTCATTTCTTCTGCATCAAAAGCTATATTCGGATGCAAGGGAGGGTGTGGAAACTTGCAAAGTTTGGGCCTCACCAAATCCCTGCCCCCCCCCCAAGTGTCTTAACTTGAAGCAGTTAACCAAAGCAGAGGCTTGTCCAAGCCACTAGTCCTCACTAGTCACACAATAGGAAATTCCACTCTTGTGATGCCAAGCTCTTTCCAATAAGTCCTTGCTCAAAATCACTTTGCCATAAATCTCACTTTGCCATAAAATCCTCTAATATCAACTTTAGTCAGTTATATTTTTTATCATATTGATCCAGATGAGGATCAAATAAGAAAAACAGAGAGGGACTGGGCTAAAAAAGAGAATCGGTGTGGTGTAGTGGTTAAAGCACTGGGAGACTGAATTCTAGCCCCACTTTAGGCACGAAGTTAGTTTGACAACCTTGGGCCAGCCACTCTCTCTCAGCCCTAGGAAGTAGGCAATGGCAAACCATTTCTGCAATCTTGCCAAAAACTGCAGGGAGTAGTCCAGGCAGTTGCCAGGAGTCAATACTGACTTGAAAGCCATTTTTTTTTAAAAAAAAGGCTAAAAATAAAAGGACAAGACAGGATGCCATAGGCTAGGAGGAATAGAATAGATCTAGGTAAGAAGAGCTTCATAATTCTATTTCTGCTCATGTCTTGTCAGCACTGCTTCTCAGCTCCAGGTTCCCTTGGGATGGGTCCTCTGCGTATGCTCAGAAACTTTCTCACTGCTTTGTATTCAAAGCTCTTGGACTAAAAAGCCCAGGATTGGTGATACTGACATAATTTCTCTGTACAGATTTGCTATTCCATTTTGTTGTCTTTTTCTGCGTCTTCTTCAATCCTCCGAAACACTCACTGCTTTCCACACAATTAACCTTTTGTGCAATAAGCTTCTTCCACCAAGAGCGAATTTTACAGAGGTCCTTTTGACACACACACACACATATTCACACCCCAAATTCAATGTCCTGCAAGCTGGTCAGATCCTAAGAGTTATTTGAGAGAACAGCAGCTGACTTAAACAATGGCCCACAGGAGTAGTTTGGGATGAACGTGTCAGACAAGAAGTGGGGAGACCCAGATTTGACTCCATCCTTAACCATGGAAACTCACTCATGCCCAACTTATTTGTCTGTCACGGGGATAAAATGCCACAAAATCTCCTTTGAGGCACATTGAGCTCTTGAAGTGTCCACATGGGATACAAGTAGTCCTTGACTTACAACCACAATTGAGCCCAAAATTTCTGTTGCTAAGCAAGACACTTTTTAAGTGAGTTTTGCCTCACTTTATGTCCTGTTTTATCACAGATGTTTAATGAATCACTGCAGTTGTTAAGTTAGTAATATGACTGTTAAGTGGATCCGGCTTCCCCATTGATTTTGATTGTCAGAAGGCCGCAAAAGGGGATCACATGACCCCGGGACACTGCATCCGTCATAAATACATCCCAGTTGCCGAGGGCCCAAATTTTGATCACATGACCATGGGGACCCTGCAGTGGTTGTAAGGTGAAAAATGGTTAAAAGTCATTTTTTTTCGCTGCCATTATAACTTCAAACGATCACTAAACAAATAGTTGTAAGTCAAGGACTGCCTGTATGTGAATGAGAAAAAAATAGAAATTGTGGTGGGAACAAGCTCTGATCCTTTTCTAAAATGTGTCACACAGGTATATTAAAAAAAAAAGGGGGGGGGGCAGAGGTTTAATTGCACATCTCTGCCAGCCATACTGACATTTTTGGCTCCCCAAAACAGAAGCAGCTGTCTTAGAAAAAAGACAGGATATAAATCTAACAAATATTTGTTTTATTTACTTGCAGGGCTGATATGCCATCCAATTGAAGCTAATTTACGGTAGCTTCTATGCTCTACTTACATCAATTAGAAGATTACAAACTACACAGCCCAAAATGTGAAGGACCACCTAATGCAAAACACACAGATAAAGATGATTCTGTTTTCACTAATCTCCAAATTATAGGAAGAAGCAGCTCACATATCCTTCTCCCCGCCCTCCCCAAAGCTGGCCTGTTGCAAAAGAAAAAAAAAGAAACACAAGTTAGTTTGGATGGCCTTTCTGAAACCCAGCAGGGTGAGCAATCCAGAAATCTTCATCTTCCTCACTTCTATCCTCTTCACATCCATCCCCTGCTCCTAGAGTTTGAGAATCTTAAAAGGACACAAATATTCTTTGAATTGCCCTGTCAGAGGGGCAATTTATGTTATAATCTGTTTATTGTATTTCTTCCTGACTTCATACAATTCTCTATTTCAGTGTTTCTCAATTCTGGCACCTTTTAAGATGTGGGGATTTCAACTCCCAGAATTCCCCAAACAATCTTGCTTGGAGTCCACACATTATAAAGGTTGAGAAACACTGCTCTAGTAATTTAAATAAGATTTCTCTTCTGCCTGACAGTGCTAAGGTCTTCCAAGGTCTCTCCCTGACTTAAGCAGTCCATCTTTTAAATAAGGGCAGGATTTCTTTCATTGTCCTTAGCTTAGCCATTCATTTTGAATGCACAAATATGCTGGCTAAGGAATTCCGGGAGTTGAAGTCCACATATCTTAATTGCTAAGGTTAAGAAACACTGCTCGAGTTTTGGAAAGCTGGTAGCCCTATGGCTGAAAGTATAGGAGTAGAGTAAGGGTGTCCAAACCTGGCAACTTTAAGACTTGTGGACTTCAACTTTCCCGAATTTTTCTGGCTGAAGAATTCTGGGAGTTGAAGTCCACAGGTCTTAAAGTTGCCAAGGTTAGACACCCCTGGACCAGAGTTTTCAAAATTCCAGCCAGCAATTTTGGGAATTCTGGAGGGGCCCAGACTAGGCAACTAGTCTACCAACTATTAAATGCTGCCATTATTACCTCCCCAAAATCTAGGGCAGTTTGGTATTTCCTCCATGATAATTTTAAGTGCTTATAAATTCCAAGTGTAGACTGAAGAAAAATTAGCAGCAGCTAATCACACCAGGACAACACAGAAACGTGCTATATTGAAGTATTTGGGTTGAATGGTCTTTTCAAATACTATGTTCTATTTTTATTCAGATTTCCCATTTTGGATTATAATTCATACTGTGGCCTCTGATGTGTTTCACGTCTGCAAATACGTACACTTTCCCAGCAAACCTTTGGTCTAGTTTTCTCTCTCTCTCTCTCTCTCTTTTTCTTTTTGCCTGTTTGGTCTAAATGGTTAAGACACCAGATTTGAAACCAGGAGATGATGAGTTCTAGTCCCGCCTTAGGCATGAAAGCTGGCTGAGTGACTTTGGGCCAATCACCAGAAGATGATAAGTTCTATCCTGCCTTAGGCATGAAAGCTAGCTGGGTGATTTTGGGCCATTCCCTCTCTCTCAGTCCAACCCACCTCACAGGGTTGTTGTGTGGAAAATAGGAGGAAGGAGTATTAAGTATGCTTGCCACTTTGAATTATCTATAATCAATAATAAAAGTGGGATAAAAGAAATCTATATTTTTTTTTACCTCAGTTCTTTAAGCAGCTGACTCCTATTGAGAAAATCAGATTATTTTTAATTGTTCTTGAAAATTTATGTATTTATTTAATAAATTTATATGCTCCCCCCATCTCATGTACATGGCTCTGGGTGGCTGACAATTAGAACAGAATAAATACGCTACCAAAATGATAAACAGAACTAACATAAAATAGCAGACGAGGACCCTCAAGAGTATCCCACGATCAATATATGCAAGAAATCGATTCACTCACACGACGAGGACCCCAGGCCTGATGGCAAGACCAGGTTTTAAATCGTCTTGTGAAAGTAGGATCAGGGCAAATCTGATGGGGGGGGAGGAATTATATTCCAAAGAGGGGCCCCACAACACAAAAGAATCTTTTCTACAATAAACAGTCTGGCAAACTCTGGTCTCGTGACCGATTCCAGTACCCAAAGAATAATAGGATAAACAGAGTTGGAAGGGACCTTGAAAGTCTTCTAGTCCAGGGCTTTTCAACCTGTGGTAGTGTACCACTTGTGGTACATTAATGAGTGGCAGGTGGTACGCAGCCCTGCCTAGCCAAGTGTAGTGGGGAAGGGAAAGAGCCAGCACAGGCAAAGACTTACAGTGAGAGAGTCCTCTGGAGCTGCAGATTTTACTTATGAATGGAGCTATTTGGGGAGGCTGCCTTAGCCGGCAGCCAGTACTTACTTTTTTTTTCCTTCCTTAAGTGCCGCTGGGCTCCTTAGTTTCCTTTCTAGCCAGTAGCTAATTCTTAAAGGGGAAGTGCCTTTTTAAGCTAGTTCACTCAGCAGCTTGTCTTTTCTGTCTCTGGAGGCCTTTCCTTGTTTGATCAATATATGGAAGAGGGAAAATATGGGGGGGGGGGTTCAAATTCTTCCTTCAGAAGGAGATGGGAATGGAAAAAGGGAGGCAGGGAAGGGAGGGAGGGAAGGAAGTCCCGCCTTAGCACTTGGCCACCAGCAGCTCTGCCATTGACTTTGCTTGTCAAAAGGTTGCAGAAGGGGATCACATGACCCTGGGACACTGTGACCATCATAAATATGAATCAGTTGCCAAGCATCCAAATATAATCACATGACCCTGTTGCTGCAATGGTCATAATGGTCATAAGTCATTTCAGTGCAATTGCAACTTTGAACAGGTTTTTTTTTTGTCACCAAGTTTTTGACACCTTGCTAGGTGGTACTCGAATATTGTCATATCCTAAAAGTGGTACAATCGGTAAAAAGGTTGAAAAGCCCTGTTCTAGTCCAACCCCCTGCTCAAGCAAGAGATTCTATACCAATCTGGATAAATGGTTGTCCAGTCTCTTCTTAAAAACGTCCAGTATTGGAGCATCGACAACTTCTGGAGGCAAGCCGTTCCACTGATTAATTGTTCCAACTGTGAGGGAATTCTAGGCTGGAGATGTGGCTTTTGCACCTGTCCTTATCCAGAAGTCCCTGGCCTCTCACATTTTTATGGATACATCTCCCATATCCCTTGCATTCTCCCCTGACCCACAGCCTTCCAGCTCTCCACCCCACAGCAAGGGACTTCCCTTCCATACCCCTCTTTTTGCCAGCCAATACAGGCTCTCATCCTCAGATCATCCTTGGACAGAAGTGGAAGAGGGTGTCAGAAGGAGGACGCTTCGGAAATCCTAATTAGAAAAGGGGGACTATTTAGCTGTTTTTCCAGCCGCTTTCTGGGATGGCATAAAAAAGGGGGAAAGGGGATGAAGAAAGGTCTCTCTCATTTCTGCTCCTTTTGGTCTGATGTCACGGGGCAGAAATGCGTCTAGGGAGAAACCACAGAGGGAGAGGCAGGAATGCAATGGGCTGGAAGGGAGGGTAAGACATGGAAAGGGGAGGGAGAGGAGGGAAAGAGACGGGGGGAAAAGCCACCGCCACCTTCTTCGGAGCCTGGATCCTTCACCCCAATGTCCCAGTCAGAGGATTCCATTGGAAAATCCACACCAGATCAGCAACTTCATTCTCATTTTATTTCCTACTGTAATCCTGCCCAGCTTCCTCTAGCCATCACTGCATCTCCACAATAGCCCTGCAAGCAAGGCTAGGCTGGGCTGGGAGCTAACCACCAATCAAGATCACTGGATGGCTTTCTGAGGCCACTTTGGAAGAATTTTGCAAAAGGTTACGGCCCAGCTCAGGACCCCGAGTCTGCTTCCTGCTCTGTAGAAGAGGTATTTTTTGCAAATCCTTATGGAATCCATCTTAGAGAATGCAGAAGCTAATATAGGATATATATTTTTACAGAGGTTGGAATGAAGCTTAGACAAGAAGTATCTGCCTTTACCCACGAGCATGCATTGCGGGATGGGGCAAGCCAGCTCCATCTGACCCTGACACCGGACTGTGAAAGTCCTCCTTCCAGCCCTATTAAATGATGGTTTGATCTCCTGCACATAAGAAGATTCCCTGGGGCGTTTGTATCACCAGTGTTTCTCAATCTCAGCCACTTGAAGATCTGTGGACCTCAGATCTTGGTGGCACAGTGGTCAGACTGCACTATTGCAGGCGCATTCACTGCTTACTGCCAGGAGTTTGATCCTGACCGGCTCAAGGTTGACTCAGCCTTCCATCCTTCCAAGGTCGGTAAAATGAGGACCCAGATTGTTGGGGGCAATATGGTGACTCTGCAAACCGCTTAGAGAGGGCTGTAAAGCACTATGAAGCGGTGTATAAGTCTAAGTGCTATTGTTATTGCTATTCCCAAGCCAGCAAATTCTGGGATTTGAAATCCATACATTTTCAAGTGGCCAAGTTTGCAAAACACTAATTCAGACCAACAGCCAGGAAGTCTGCATCTCATTCCAGATAAAAACCATCTGAGGATGCCAATGACCAAAACCACTGGAAAACTGCAAGCTTATGTCAGGAACGGAGGGGCAGTGGGGGGAAAGAAAACCCGAACAAATGCTAAGAATCCTCTTTTGAGGGTTTGGCAGCTGCTGCCTTGGATAGGCCTCCCCAACCTTACATTGCACAACCTCCACTAAGCAGTTGGAGGTGGATGGGCTTTGTAGTCTCTGCACAGGGTCAGATTGGGTAAAAATTAGGTTTGAGCTCCAGTGGCAGCTTCCCAGGGAAATCGGAAGACAATATAAGTGGTATTCTACAGCATCAAAATGCCTTTTGAAGTGATGGATCCAGGACTTAATTCCTCCCCCCCCCCCCCCCCGCTTTCTGCCAAGGCAAAGGTGTGTGTGTGTGTGTGTGTGAATTCTCTTGAAGCCATTGTAGGATGCACAAGGCAGGGGACGAGAATGAAGGCCGCAAAGCAAGCTGGTCTAGCAGGCTGGTTCAGCAATTCCGCAAAGCCACAGGAATACGCTGAGAAATAGCATTCCTTCCTTCTTGAGAAGGGAAGGGCTGAGGAAAGGCACCGTCTCCTCTCCTCCCCCCCTCTCCCCCCCTCCAGCTATAAGGATGAGCGAGAGGCTGGGAGAGGCCCCGGAGAAAGGCAAAAGACCACAAGAGGCCACGGGTGTGGGAACCCGCAATCCGGAAAGTTTGCAAAGCAGGACAGCCCCATTCACACGTGATGGTTCCCTCGGGGATGTCAGGCGAATCCCTCAGCATATAAAAACCTGGACCCTAGGGCGAAAGGCAAACCCGGGTTCGCAAACGCGCGTCCAAACGCAGCAGTCCCATTCCGGGTTGCAGACAACAGTCCCACGTTCTCGTCGGAAGCTAGACAGTTCTCTCTTCCCCCCCCCCCCCGCCGCCGTTCTTCTCTGGAAAGGGCAAAAGGGAGGTGACCCTCATGCAACACGTGAAGAAGTCTCAGAGGAAAGGGGGATCCTGCAAGGGGGTTAGAGAAGGGCGTGGGATTAAGTTTTGGGAAAGAAGAAAAAAAAAGTTGAGTGCCAAAATAAAAACCGCGGCCGTCGTTGCGCGGAAAAAAAAAAAGCGATGCAGAGAGAGAGAGAAAAAGAAGAAAAGTGGAATTGGGGGGGGGGAGAGCCGTGCAGCGAGGGCATCAGCCTCTCCCTCCACCCCACCCCCTCCCGCCCCGTTTGCGAATTAAAAGAAGGAAGAAAAGAGCGGAAAGAAAGTCGAGGAAACAGCAATAAAGGAAGGCGGGAATGTTAAGGAGGGAGGGGGGAAAAAGAGGAGAACGAGAGCGCCGTCCGGGAAGAAAAGAGAGGGGGGGGGGGGAAGGACGATCGGGCATGCAAAGAAGGGAAGATCGGCCGGGAACTCGGTGGGGAAAAAAAGCAAGCCGAGAGGCGAAGGGGGAAAGGCGGGGAAGGGGCGAGAGAAAGAGGTGGAGACCCAAAGGACGCGGCGGCGACAGGGGCTCCCTCCGGGCGCTTCTTACTTACCCAGATCGTCCATCACGGGCCGGCGAGGCTGGCTCCGGACTCCGGGCCGGCAGTTGCAGGCTGGGCGGCCCCCGCCCCAGTGACGCGCCTTCCCGGAGCGAGGCTCCGCGCTGTTGCCGCGCCCGCCAACCCGACTTGGCTGCGTTGCCGCCGCCGCTGCTGCTGCAGTTGCGGGTGACCATTTATGGCAAAGGGGATTCGCGCTTGGGCAGGAAGGATGGACTCATCACTCCACTCCGCCTCGACACGGACACAAACACACACACACACGTCGCGCGTCGTGGCCTCGCGTCCACTCCGGGGAAGATGGTTAAATAGGGGCAAGGAAACGTCAGCCCATCCAAGCGCCCCCCTCCCGCCTCCCCAAACAGGGCGCCCCGCTCCGAGGGACTTTTTGGGGGGTGATGGGGGGGGGAAGAGAGGTATTGATCCGAATTAACTTGTGTTGTTTCTGTGTCATGTTTGTGTGTGTGTGTGTTTGTGCATATGCATAATCTCATGTTAATGTATGCTAATTAGTGTACCTTTAAAGTGACAATAAAGTTATTCTATTCTTCCTGTTCTATTCTATTCTAATTCCTGTTCTATTCTATTCTATTCTATTCTATTCTTATTCCTGTTCTGTTCTATCCTATCCTATCCTATCCTATTCTATTTAAGGGTATCAGGATATTGGGACGGTCTTGAAGAAGCTCCCGGAGGCGTGTCTGGGAAAAAGAAGTCCGTTCCGTGACAAGAAACGCGTGTCTAGTGAAGAGGCGAATTCCCACATGCGGCCAGGCTTGAGAGTTCCAGGAACTTTTTTCGACTTCCTTTTGCAAAAATCTAGCTGCCTTGTGCGAGCGAAGAAAGCAACCCTCGATGATTAGAGAAACTAGCACCGTGTGGATGTTTTAAACAGAATCTTAGACAGATTTGTGCCAGTGTAGAATTAAGAGAGAGGAGGAGGAGGAGGAAATATTAAACCTTTGCTGGATCTTTCCTGGACGTTATTCCAATTGAACAACGCTCAATATGAAATAAAAGATTCCCAGCTCTGTGGGGGGGAAAGCACCTTAAATCAAGCTCCACATGTTCAACATTTGCACAGGCCTCTTTCTTTCCTTCCCACACTTTTTGAGGTTCACCTTGCAGACACCCAGAGAGAAGTTGGGCACCCATAAGGCAAGGTCCCTTTCGGCAATTCTGTGATATCACATCGGTTTGGCCTGTCAGGTATTCTGAATGCCAAAAATGGGGAAAGAAGTCAGCAGTTCTGGACTTAAGGGGTGTTTTGTGAAAAGTGATACTCCTGGCTGGGGTGAAACTGAGAATCGCAGAGAGAATTTAGTCACTGAACACTGAAATTATTTGACTCAGAGGATTTGTTTTTTTTTGGGGGGGGTGAAAGGCAAGATACAAAGGGGGTGGGAATCTGAACAAAAGTTGGGAGAATGAGAAAAGAGAAAAAAAGTCATCAGACATGAATGCTAATGCAGCCCTGAGGAGGGATGATTTGAGCCTATCAACAGGAAGGCCTCTCTGAAATCTGAACACCTATTTTAAAAAAGATCTGGATTTTAACTGTTTTGACTCTCCCCAAAACTTTTCTGAGAGCCGGTTCTAGTCTACCAAGCCAGTTGGGCCTCACTTTGGGCTAGCTAGCTAGCCACTTCCTCTCAGCCTTAAGAAGAAGGCAATGGCAAACCACTTCTGAAAAACTCTGCCGAGAAAACTGCAGGGACTTATCGAGGCACCCTCGGAGAATCGGACACCACTGACCAGTAACACACACAAAGTTTCAATAAAAGGAAAACCGAGAAAAGGCAAGTGTACAAAACATTCTCAGTGAGATCTAGTGGCATAGTTAGCTGTGAGAGCTCTGAGGCAGGAAGGGCCTATTCCAGACCTTCTAAACCAAAGATACACCGCCTTTTCCTCCTAAGGATATGTTTGTGTGTGCTTGCGTGCTCAAGAGTTCGCAGAGCTGTAGACACCAACCTCTAGTTATTAAGACCAAGTAAGGGTTTTGCAACAACCTTTCTGTTGCCCCTCTGGCATGTACCAGATGCGATGGGACATCTGGAAGAAGGCTAGATAGAAAAGTTAAGGTACTTTCCCCCATTTGGGTAGTAATAATAATAATAATAGTAAATAATAATAAAGTTGGAAGGGACCTTGGAGGTCATCGAGTCCAACCCCCTGCTCAGGCAGGAAACCCTATACCATTTCGGAAAAATGGCTGTCCAGTCTCTTCTTGAAAACTTCCAGTGTTGGAGCATTCACCGCTTCTGGAGGCAGGTTGTTCCACTGGTTAATTGTTCTGTCAGGAAGTTTCTCCTCAGTTCCAGTTGCTTCTTCTCTCCTTGACTAGTTTTCCATCCATTGCTTCTTGTCCTGCCCTCAGGCGCCTTGGAGAATAGCTTGACTCCCTCTTCTTTGTGGCAACCCCTGAGATACTGGAATACTGCTATCATGTCCCCCTAGTCCTTCTCTTCGTTAAACTAGACATACCCAATTCCAGCAAACGTTCCTGATATGCTTTAGCCTCCAGTCCCCTAATCATCTTTGTTGCCCTTCTCTGCACTCTTTCTAGAGTCTCAACATCTTTTTTACATCGTGGTGACCAAAACTGGATGCCATATTCCAAGTGTGGCCTTACCAAGGCATTGTAAAGTGGTATTAATACTTCACGTGATCTTGATTCTATCCCTCTGTTAATGCAGCCCAGCACTGTGTTGGCTTTTTTGGCAGCTGCAGCACACTGCTGGCTCATATTTAAGTGATTGTCCACTAGGACTCCGAGATCCTACAAGTACAAGTCATGATGAATATAGAGTATTGACTGTAGAGCAGGGGTCCCCAACCCCCGGTCCGTGGACCAGTACCGGGCTGCGGCATGCCAGCAACCGGGCCGCACAAACAAGCAAAGCCCCATCCGCAGGATGCAGGCAGCACACAAAACCACACACCCTCCGGTCTGTGGAAAAAAGGTTGGGGACCTCTGCTGTAGAATGTACATGTACCAATAGTCCTTGACTTACAACCAATCTTCTTGCAACTGTTCAAAGTTACAACGGCACTGAAAAAAGTGACTTATAACTGGTTCTCACACTTAACCGTTGCACCATCTTCAGGGTCACATAATCAGAATTTGAGCATTTGGCAACCAGTATGTATTTACGATGGTTGCAGTGTCCTGGGGGAGGGGGGGTCACCTGATCGCCATTGGTGACTTTCCAGCCAGTTTCTCACAAGCAAAGTCAATGGGAGAAACCATATTCGCTTAGTGACAACTTAGCAACAGAATATGCGGTCCCAGTTGTGTTCCTAAATCAGACATGTCAAACACAAGGCCCGGGGGCCGGATGCGGCCCCAGAAGTGGTTTCATGTGGCCCGTGAAGCCATCCTGGAAACAGTGAGGGAACGGCCCCCGCCGCCTTGGCCCTGGCCCAGGCCGGCCGGGAGCCAATGTACAATTTTGTGGTGGCCATCTATGCTGAAACGCATTCAGTCTTAGCTCCACAAGGCCGTCTGGAAACAGCGAGGAACCAGCCCCTGCCGCGTCATCCCCGCCCCCTGGGTGCATGCTGGGGAGGCTCCTCCAGTGGACCATGCCTTGGCACTTGCCCTGGTCCCACCCCCTTCTGCCAGAGACCCTCAGATCTGTCCCACTCCTGCCCAGGTCCCATAGGCCCCCTTGACACGAACGATGTAGAGCTGGCCATGCCCACCCAGTAGGCCACACCCACTCCATCCATGCCCACCCAGTAGGCCGCACCCACCCTGGCCACACCCATCCACCCCCCCCCCCCGGGCAACCGCAATGCTGATGCGGCCCTCAATGAAATTGAGTTTGACACCCCTGTCCTATATCAAGGAAAGATTTAATCTGAATAGATTTCCCAAATCCGGTTATTCTGCATTTTTTTTTTTTTTTTTTGCAGCAACCGTTAAGTGAATCAATCCGGCTTCCCTGATTGACTTTGCTTGTGGGAAGCTGGCTGGGAAGGCTGCGATTGGCGATCACGTGACCCTGGGCACACTGCAAAAATGCACGGACCAGTTGTCACTTTTTTCAGTGCCGTTGTACCTTCGCTCAGTAAATAGATGGTCATAAGTTGAGGACTACCTATCGGTATATCATGGTAACAACTTCCCGAATGTCTTACCACACTGGTTTTGGAACCTCAGCAACTTTTTAAGATGCGCGGACTTTTAACTCCTAGAACAGTGATGGCGAACCTTTTAGAGACTGAGTGCCCAAACTGCAACCCCAAACCCACTTATGCATCATCGAGTGCCGGGTGGGTGTGGCCCATTGGCTGGGTGTGGCCCATTGGAAGGGCGGGACCCATTGGGTGGGCATGGCTGTGGTGGTAACGGCAGACTGGGTGGGACTAAAAAGTTCAATCAATCAATTCCAACTTTGCAAGATCTTTTTTTTTCCGTGAGAAGTTGAAATTGACTGATTGAACCTTTTTTTTTTTGCACACGGCGGCGGAGGCCTAAAGCGAAAAGGTTTTATAAAACCCAGCTGAAGGCCTAGGACTGGGGCGACGGCGCACGTGCCCACAGAGAGGGCTCTGAGTGCCGCCTCTGGCACCCGTGCCATAGGGTCCTAGAATTTCCTAACAGGTATGTCGGCTGGGGAATTCTGGGATTGAAGTCTACCCATCTGAAAAATTGCTGACATTGAGAAACACCGTTCCAGGGAGTAAGAATTAATCCAGAGGGAAAATGTTATAAAGTGTTCGGCGAGATAACATGCAAAAACAACACTTTGGCTATAGCAAGGGCTTATGTTAAGACCTAAGGGCTGAACGCACTCAGCGTGGACTGGCAGTTACCCAAGCAAAGATGTGCACCTTATCCCAATTTTGGGCACAAGAGGTGGGTTCAGAAACAAAGAAGTTATATGCCAGAACATTCAGACCTGGCTTGCTTCAGCACCAAGCTGACAAGCTCTGTGATAAATCAGCTGCCGGCGCTGGGGCCGAGTCCCGTGGCTTTCCATAACATGCAGCCACACGGATGCTAAACAGGAACAGTTTCTCACTTACTTTGAAGCTGGAGCAGCAGGGGGAAAAGGTAGCTAACACAAGAATATATGCTCTCATTATCTCAGTGGGGAAAAAGCTGCACATCTTGGCTGTTGCCGGATGTGCCCACGAACAGCAAAAAAAAAAAAAGGGGGGGGGCGAAATTTGGATCCCTTTCCCGCCCCCATTCCCCACGAATGTGGCCTATAGAAACCAGGCTCTTAGGAAGCGGTTTCTCGCTCCCTTCTCCCTTCGCCAGTGCGCTGCAGACCATCTGGATGCAGTTAGAAACAGGCGTTTCCTGTTCTCAGCATGGGAAGGCGAAGGGGAGGGCGGGAGCAGGGCCAGGAGGCCTCACAATTCAATTCAAAGGGACGGTCACTGGCGTTAAAGAGGGCAGGCCAATTCCACCAACTCTCAGCTTACTCAGCAGATGGGAGAGGTGGGTGCCCCAGAGGACTTCATGCCGTTAAGTCCCAAAGCAGTCGGTATTCAGCCCACCCCTTCAAAAGGAAGAGGTTTACGAAAAGAAAAAAGGAATGACTCCCTTGCTGGATTTGCACCATGTGATCTCTCGACCAGTTTTTCCATTCTGATTTTGCAGGCTATCCACAGGGCTGTGAGTGTCCGGGGTGAATTGTGAAGAGCTGCCCCGTCTTCCTTAGATGCTGTTGAGGAAATAAGGGCAAGCAACACAGCCCTTCTGAGCATTTCATGGCTTCTCTATATTTCTCTATGTACAACAGTTCATACACATTAATTCTTCCAACTTCACAATTAGGACTCGTCTCCTCTGTAGCCCAGGTTCTCTGGGTAACGTGTTTCCTGGCCTCCTCAGGAGGAGACAAAATCTCAACCTCTGCAGGTCCCTTCCGGTGCCTGGGGGCATCAAATGGGCTCCTGCTGACTCAGGTTTCCTTCTGTTACAGTCACACCCTTTTCAACGTGTCCTTCCTATGCACGGTGGAGAAGAAACGTCTCCAATCCCGAGACTGGGGGGTTCATTTCTGAACTAACCAGCACCAGAACAGGGTTGCCCCCTAGGCTACATATTCAAAGCTGGCCCTTTTCACAGCTGGCCCGGACCAAAAGGAGACTCCTCCTACTTCTGAGTTTCGGCCAATCAAAAAGCAGGAGTCCCCTTTCCGACAGGAAGGATTCTTGAAGCTCCTGAATAGAAGTTCTATATGGCTTCTACCCAGGTTGGTTTGTCTAGCACGGCGTTTCTCAACCTCTGTGACTTTTAAGAGGGGTGGGCTTCAACTCTCAAGAATTCCCCAGCCAGAATTCTGGGAGTTGAAGTCCACCCCTCCTAAAGTCACAGAGATTAAGAGACACTGGTGTAGCAGCTGGCAGGGCAAACCCTATTTCTGATATCAGGCCTCTCTCTTCCCCCCCCCCCCCAAGCCTCACCCTCAACTGATCAAACAGTGCTTGGTCCCAAATCTTTCTCCCCGCTAGGTTGAAGTCCTGACCATTATAGGACCATCCATTGACCCAGACTCCCCTTTGCTGAGCCATTTTGCCATTTATTCTCTTAATACTCCAACCGTCCTCTCCCTCGCCCGATCCACAACGTCAGTGCTTCAGTTGTGTGTTAAGAACTGGGGGAGAGGAGAGAAGGAGCCACCCGTCAGCTTAGCTGGCCCTCCGAGCCACTGCCCCACGGAGACTCCAACACCGCTCCGAGCAGCTTGGCAGCTAAACCGCTGGGGTCTGCAGCAGATCGGAGCAGCTCTGCCAGAGCAGCAGCTCGGCGGGTGGGGCTTGACCCCTCCCGGATGAAAACGGACGCCACACACTTCTGAAGGAGACGGGGCCGGTTCTGCCGCTCAGCCAGCCGGTACACTTCCCCAAGAGTCCCAGGGCAGAGAGAGTCTTGGCACAATGCCCCATCCACCAAGGCCTGGAGGTCAGGGAGGAGATACTGTTCAGCCACCAGCAAAATCCCTTCTGCTAAAGCGAGGGGGAACGGCGTTCCCAAGACCTGGCAGGGCTTGCCACGACAGCCGTGGAGGAAATGGGCAACAGCCAGGAAAGGTTCCGGCAACACGTCGCGAAGAGTCACGGTGGTGTGGGACGACTCTGCGAAGCCTCCGCTCAGCATGGCCCGGAAGACCTCAGAAGCGTGGCTGACCGCCTGTCGCACGGCTGGCACCCTGCGGCCAGAGTCCAGCTGAAAGAACAGGTCAGCCCCACCTTCCTCCTCCACGAGGCGAGAGTAAGGACAAGGCTGTGGGGAATCCAGGCGAGGCCGCTTCAAGGCAGGAGACGAGACAGAAGCAGGAGAGGGAGCTGGGGAGCTCAGGAGGAGAGAGAGAACGTCTGAGGTACAGAGGACAAAATAGGGGTCAGGGTCCCGCACCAGGACCCCCAGCAAGATCCGCAGGCCAGACAGGTCCACCAGCAGCTTCCGACAAGCAGAATCCTTCCTGCAGCAGAGAGAAGACACAAGAATGAGCATTGCCACTTGCTGCAAATCAATCTCATTTCCCTCTCCGCCCCACACTCTCTGACAATATTTCTCCCCAAATTTGGGGCAACCTCAGGTGGCATGCACCCTTCTCCCTTCATCTTCCAGGTCTGTGAGATCGTACCACCAACATTAGCCGGTTGCCTCCCACATCACAGTCTCCTTCAAAAAATCTCCCACCGTTCTTGGCCGGCTCCTTTGCCCTTTCCAGCAAAAACCTATAGGATTATGGTCCGCCCAAAGACTAGGTTCTATATTAATTCCTTGAATTTCCGAATCTAATTTTTTTAGAAAGCCATAACATATCAATCCTGGTCCATGAGCTATGTCTATTAGAGTAATATGTATATTCCCTTTTGTCTATATTTCTTTCTCTCCAAGCATCTTGCAAGTTAAGGTCTGTGCACATCTCAAAAAAAGTTCTGGGAAGTATTTTTTGTTTCCTTTCCTTGCCTCATTACTTTTATGGTCTTTTGTTCTATCTACTATCGCGTTGAAATCTCCAATCATACAAAACCCATCTCCCTCTAAGTCGCTAAGCTTGCTGTGTAGGTCCTTAAAAAAAGATACTTGGGCTCCATTTGGTGCGTAAACTACGACAATTATTATTTTTTCTTTTGTTCAGATTAGCTTCCGCTATCAAGATCCTTCCCTCTTTGTCCTTATAGATTTGTTTGGAAGCTATCTCCTGTCTAACATACAATGCATTCCTCTTTTTTTTTTCCTCATCTAGTGAGGTGTATAGTCTTCCTAATTTAGGTTGCTCTAATAGATACTTTTGATCATTTTTTATATGAACCTCTTGTAATGTAATGACATCCGCATTTAATTTAATAAGTTTACTAAAAACTTTCCGCCGTTTTACTGGTGAATTCAAATGCTTATCCATTTGAAGATAAGCAGCACGGACGTTGCTTTGAGGTTCCAGAGCCACTAACACCCCCCCTCTCCCCATCTTTAAATCTCTGGTTTAAATGGTTGTCTGAAATGGTACAGGGTTTCCTGCCTGAGCAGGGGGTTGGACTAGATGACCAACTTTATTATTATTATTATAAATAGAAAATCTGAGACAACCGCATACAATGGCTGCGTTCGCATATTGTTTGTGTTTCCCTGTTACACTGAACTACATCCTAAAGGCAACAGGTTGCGTTCACACAATACTCGGACGCAAAAAGACCACCCAGGTTAAGATCTATCTGCTGGGCCTTTTAAGTGAGTCCTGTGAAGGCAGCCAGAGCCTGGGTCTCGCGCCAAAAGGTTGCCGCCGTTTCGACAGCCACCCGAGGAATACAATGTTTTGCCCGCCGAGTCCAGCTTGAAGCTTCTTCTGGGGCAGAGAGGGATGCCCAACTCACCGGCAGATGAGGGGCAGCGCCAAGGCAGAGGCCGCTTGGTCCGATTCGCAGCCCGACAGCAGCATGTGGGTGAGGACCCCCATGCCAAAGGGGGACTCTGCCTGCACACAGAGGTTCATCAGGAGCGCCTCTCCTGCGGAGCGGGGAAAAGGCAGCGGGTTAGATGCAGCGTCGCCGTCTAAAGTGGTAAAGTGTACTGGGAAGGACAGCGGGTAAATCAATGTGTCCTCCCACCTTTACAGGCTTTTCCCCCGTTTCTCTTCCTGCTCCACTTCAAGCTCAAGAGGCCTGTTTTACAGACTTGCACGGGCAATCTCTTGACTGACAAGCAACAAGGCAAGCGACGTTCCCCGTCCCGTGCTGGGTCTCCTCAGCTACAGCCACCAGGATCACAGACAAGAGGTCATGGGAACTGCAGCTCAACACGTGGAATGGTGGCCTGTGGCCCCATCCTGTCGGTAAGACCCCCCTGAATCTCAGTCGATAGCACACACACACCCCGTCACAGTAAAAAGAGATCAGGAGTCCCAGCACTTCAGTCTGGATCAGGGCTCTCCAAACTCAGCCACTGTAAGACTTGTGGACGAACTCCCAGAATTCCCCAGCAAAGCCAGTCTTGGCTTAAAGTTGCCCAGTTTGGAGGCAGACGGTCTTTCTATCAGTGGCTGCCCCGTATCCAAGACCCAGCCAGGTGGGACATTAGGGCAGAGAGCAGAGATTAGAAGATCCCCCAACGTGAGACTCGCCGATGTCAGGAGACCTCGACATACAGCCATTCGTTTAACGACCATTCAAAGTTACAGCGGCACTGGAAAAAGCAACTTAGGACCAGTTCTCACACTTATGACCGTTGCAGCATTCCCCAGTCGCGTGATCAAACTCCCAAGTGCTTGGCAACCAGCATCCATTTATGCTGGTCTCGGGATTGTCACCGGTAACTTTTCTAGGCAGTTTCTGACAAGCAGAGTCAATGGGGGGAGCCAGATTCGCTTAACGACCACGTTTCACTTAATAAATTCAGGGACTCACTTAACAGCCACGGCAAAAAGATAGTAAAATGGACACAACTCACTTAGTAACTGTCATGCTTAGCAACTGGACCAACGTTGAGTCCAATATGGGACTCAATTGTGGTCGTAAGTCAAGGACTGGGGTAGGCAACCTTGGCTCTTTTATGACTCGTGGACTTCAACTCCCAGAATTCCTGAGCCAGCCACGCTGAGGGGAAAGGGTGAGGTTTCCAAGCTGAGCCATGCTGGCTCAGGAATTCTGGGAGTTGAAGTCCACGAGTCATAAAAGAGCCAAGGTTGCCTACCCCTGGTCAAGGACTACCTGTAAATAGAGACAGAAGCCCATTACAGTATTCTGGACAGCCTTGCCTACACCGAGGGATGTAGTCTGACACATCCAACTCCTATACAGGTAGTCCTCAACTTACAACCATTCGTTTAATGACCGTTCAAAGTTGTAACAGCAGTGAAAAAAAATGACTTCGGACTTTTGACACTTACGACCACTGCAGCATCTCCATGGTCACGTGATCAAAATTGGGGGGGGGGGCTTGGCAACTGGTTCATACTTATGACGGTTGCAGTTTCCCAGGGTCATCGTGATCCTCTTTTTGTGACCTTCCTTGACAAACAAAGTCAATGGGGAAGCCAGATTCGCTTAACGACCGTGTTACTAACTTAACAACTGCAGCGATTCGCTTAACAGCGGTGGCAAGAAAGTTTGCAAAATGGGGCAAAGCTCACTTGCTTAGCAACAGAAATTTTGGGCTCAGTTGGGGTTGTTAAGCCGAGGACTCCCTGTAATCCCAAGGAAGCAGGTTGGCTAGGATGAAGGGAGTCCTACATCAGTCACAGGTGGGAGAAGATTGTCCTAAACTATGGGGATAACGCAACACACACACACACACACACACACACAGACACAGACCAAGTTCCTTGAGTCTCCTGGGATCATCTGAACCGCTGGTCTCCCCCTCTTCTGCTTCACCAGTGATGGCGGTAGCGGCTTGCTCCGGGGATACGCCCAGGATCAACCAAGCCCTGATGAGCGAGGGCCCATGGGAGCGCACGAAGGGCTCCAGGCAAGCCGGGTTGCAGGTGAGACGATGCAGCAGCCGAAGGCAGCGAGAGGAAGGGGAAGGACTCCCGGTGATGTAACGCAACAGTCCGCGCAGCGTGTCCGGCGTCACCAAACTGCGACTAGGATCCTCAGCTTGAGAGAAACGGGAGAGGAGGAGCAGGGCTGGCGCTTCGGGAGCATGGAGGTCTGGGTCGCCCACGTGGGGAGAGAAAGAGAGCGGCAAGGTCAAGGAGAGCCAGGGAGACGAAGCCTCGGGGGCCGGGCGCAAGCCCTGAGGTGGTGGTGTGCTTTGCTCCCAGGAAGAGCGCAGCTTGGCACGCCGCTTCCAGTAAGAGGTAGGCGTCTTGTACTCCTCCGGAGAAGTTGGGAGAGTCTGAACATTCGGCTTCGGAGGGACCGGGAACGCTTCCTCCGTGACTGGGGATTTGGCAACAGGCCCGGGCGACAGCTGGCTTTGGTCACTGTTGCTGGGAATCACGATCAATGGAATGGAGGTGGAGTTACTGGGCCCAGGGCTGTTCTGGCTGGCTACCAAAGCAAGCCAAGAGGATTGTTCGGCTCGACCATCGACCTTTCCAGAATGTCGCATTTCCTCCGAGGTGGATGAACAAGGCAACTCTAAGCCATCATCCCCAGAGAGATCGTCCTCTAAATTTGCCAGCTCCTTTTGCGGTTTATTGGCCCCATCTTTATTTTCCTCCTCATTTTCCTCTGAATGTGGGTTTCCCTCTAAGACAGGTTCTGGGTGGACATTTTTGGATTCAGCCGACACAGGTACAGGACTGAGGCTGTGACCCGGAAGGATTCCTCCACCTTTCGTTGCTGAGTTTAAAGTCTCTGAAAGGCCGGGCTGCCCCCCAAGAGGCAAATCCAAGAAAGGGGAATGTAAAAAATCGGGAGATTCGGCTCTGGAATGGGTTTTCATCCCAGATGTGCTGTGGCAAGGTCCTAGAGATTCATCTTGCAGTTCTTGGCTGGGACTCATATCTCCTTGGGCCTCCAGCTCGGAAAGGGTGGTGTCAGGAGACCACTGAGGAGAAAGATCTCCTGGACTGGAAATGTAACCTTCCGAGACAAGCCAGGATCTGCGTTGGGGACAAAGAAGAGAGACACAAAAGAATAAGCTTTGAAATATAGACACGGGGGAAGATCTGGAGTAAGGAGAGGAGGGATCTCAAGAACAAAACGGAGCACGTTTGGCTAGGAACACCGGAAGAAAAACTCTGCACAGTCTCCCTGCTGCAAACTTTTCAATTATCTGAATTAGTGAAGTCAGAAGATGCTCCATCTTCAGGGTGCTGCCGTCACAGGAAGCCAGACCTGGTGGGAAAGTAATGCAAGATGCGCCAAGCCATTCAGGGCACAAAGCCCACTCGTTTATAGTAGCTGCGTCCTTAACGCTGAATTTTCATCTTATTATATAAATGCGGTGTTTTTCAATCTTGGCAACTTTGAAGACATGAGAACTTCAGCTCCCAGAATTCCCCAGCCAGCCACTGGAACCAGAAATTCCGATGCTTGTTATGTGAGTCGTGCACAATTTTACAATTTTATTTTTTTTGCCACAAGTTGTCAAGCAAATCATTGCGATTGTTAAATGAATCACATGTGTTGTTAAGCAAGTCCGGCTTCCCCCACTGACTTTGTCAGAAGGCGGCAGCTGGGAAGGTGGTAGATATCAGTCACCATATTCCAGGATGCTACAACCGTCGTAAATACACGAAGGATGCCAGGTGTCCAAAATCTGGTCACGGGACCCCAGGGGTATTGTGACAGTCATAACTGCGAGGACCAGTTGTTGTAAGTCACTTTTTTCAGTGCCGTTACAACTCTGAAGGATCACTAAATGTATTTGGATAAGCCAAGGGCTATCCCCTTCAAACTGAACGTGGCTCCTGGTGACTTCCTAGACACCTCAAGGGCTTCTGTGATTTTTTTTTTTTTAAATGTCCAATTACTTATAGGCCTGGCTATTTCCTGCAGGTCTCCCATCCAATTATCAACCAGGCCTGATTCTGCTTAACTTCACCTGGTCAGCTAAGGCATTTTCATCTGCTGAAGAGTTTTAGGGCATAAATCAAATAGGAGGCCCCAAATTCGGAGAAATTCAACTTCTCATTAAAAGAAAAACGAACAGCTGAATCTTTAAACCACATGAACTTTATAGGAGGAAGACGGAAGGGGCTGTGCAGAGCTGGCACCAATCAGAGAAGGTCAGCTGCCCAGCTCTGCTTACCTCTATTGTCCACCCAACTCCCCACTGTGATGTTTTTGTCTTTTTTCAGTTTGCCAGGTCTTTCCTAGAATTCCCAATCTAGGAAATCCCAGAATCAGATACGCAAGATAAACAACTGTCCTCCATTTGCATATGTGCTAAAAACCTAAAGGATCGATGGATGCAGAGCTTTCCTTTTTTTTTATCGTCTGCTCACGTTTACACCATCCATTTCCCAAATGGGCTTTGAAATGTAAGCTCCTTTATTTGGCAGCCTTTCAAACTTACCCCATCTAGATGTTGAGACTCTAGAAAGAGTACAGAGAAGAGCAACAAAGATCATCAGGGGACTGGAGGCTAAAACATATGAGGAACGGCTGCTGGAATTGGGTATGTCTAGTTTAATGAAGAGAAGGACGAGGGGGGACAGGATAGCAGTGTTCCAATATCTCAGGGGCTGCCACAAAGAAGAGGGAGTCAAGCTATTTTCCAAGGCACCTGAAGGCAGGACAAGAAGCAACGGATGGAAACTAATCAAGGAGAGAAGCAACCTAGAACTAAGGATAAATTTCCTGACAGTCAGAACAATTAACCAGTGGAACAGCCTGCCTCCAGAAGCTGTGAATACTCCAACACTGGAAGTTTTTAAGAAGAGACTGGACAGCCCTTTGTCTGAAATGGTATAGGGTTTCCTGCCTGAACAGGGGGTTGGACTAGATGACCTCCAAGGTCCCTTCCAACTGTAGTATCATCATCATCATCATCATCATCATCATCATCATCATCATCTCTGACGTATAAACCTACCTTTTCCACTGCAATACCCGCTAACAGCATTGGAATGCAGGTAGTCCTCGACTTACAACAGTTCATTTAGTGACCGTTCAAAGTTACAACGGCACTGAAAAAAGTGACCATTGCAGCGGTATGACCGTTGGTCATGTCATCAAAATTCAGGTGCTGGACAACTGACTCTTATTTATGACGTTTGCAGTGTCCCTGGGTCATGGGATCACCTTTTGTGAGCTTCTGAGCAGCAAAGTCAATGGGGGAAGCCAGATTCACTTAACAACTGTGTTACTAACTTAACTGCAGTAATTCATTTAATGACCGTGGCAAGCAAGGTCGTACGATGGGGCAAAATTCACTTAACAAATATCTCAACTTAACATTCCCCACCATCCTTCCATTCCCCACCGTCCAGTCAGAGCTGAAGAAGCTTTTTGGGTGAGAAGCGAAATGTCTCCAAAGAAAAACAAGAAATTCCAGTTGCCTCGTGAAAGAAGCACCTTTGGGACAGCCGTGACCTGGATGACTGAGAATCTCCGTAGACATCTCACTTTGTAACAGAAATTTTGAGCTCTATTGTGGTCGTTAAGTCGAGGACTATCTGTACAATGCTTCTTATTGGAACCCAAGCCCAACGTGGCCAGTGACCATGAGGCAGCGGACCCAACACATCTGAATAAGTTGTAGTCCAACCCATCTGAAGCTGTTGGAATAGTCCCTGCACCCAAATGGCCTCCAGGCAAAGCCAAATTTACCTGAGGCTCTGAAAGCTGGAACTCTCTGCTCCTGGCAAGGCCTGCTCTCCTCGCCGCCCCTCAGCAGGGAAGTCAAACGATGCCGCATCTTCATGTTCTTCCTCCTCCTCCTCCTCCTCCGCTTGTTCCCGGCCCGCCCACTGGCCCTGGGCTGCCAGCCTGCCAACCAGCAAGGGCACCAGTCCTCCGGCCTGTAGCATCTCCAGGGCTTCCTCGTCGTAGAAAAAGGCCACAAAAGCCACCACCACCCGAGCGTGCGAATAGCTGTGACATCGGTCCCGCAACAGGGAGAGCAGTAACTCTAATCCTCCGGTCTCACGCACCCGGCTCCGATTCACAGCCTCCCGGCAGAGGAGGCACAAAGCTTTCACCAGCGGATGGAGGGAGGCCCCGGGCGCCCCGGCTCCTCTCCGCTGTTGGATCTCCCCCACTAGCAACTCCACCCCCCCAGCGTTGCCTATAGCTGGCCTCAGCATGCCCTGAAGACAGAGGTTGGCGAGGACCGCCAGGGCCGATTCCTGCACCGCCCGTTTCTCGTGGGCGGCTAAGGTCACGAGGGGCGCCACCCCGCCTCCCAAGCTGAGCTGCTCCGCGCAGTCACGACTGCAGCCCTTTGTCAGCTCCACAAGGGCGCGCACCACGGCTGCAATCAAGGGCCCGTCCTCCAGGGAGGAAGCCAAGCGCTCCGCTATGGGGCGGACTGCCCCCTGCTGGGCCAGCGAAAGACGATGAGCAGGAGTATCGGCCAGGTAGCGGATGGCCCTGATCACGCTCTGCAAACACTCGCTGTCCTGGGAGGTGGTGAGGACCTGGATTAGCTGGGGCACGGCTCCTGTAAGGCAAATATTCAGGAGGTGAGAATATGGCAAGAAAGAGAAGTCCGGTCACAAGATCCTACATCAGCTAAACACGAGTCAGCCAGATACATTTCCAGATGCCTCCATTAGCACACATCTCGGCTTATTTTTAGGGACTCGAACGTTTTATTGACTGCTCTAACCAAGCAGCGTTCAAAGGTAGCACATTAACCAAGAGCTCCTTGCTCCCGTCTGCCTGTCAGGCTAATTGCACTAACTATGGCTACGCCGTTTATTCTCCGCTTTAAAATAAAGCAGCAAAAAAGTCTTCCATTACAACAGGCATGTCAAACTCGCGACGTCACGTCACGTCGCGCAACGTATCGGAGCTTTTTCTCCATTACCGGCAACGGGGTGGGCGTGGTTTTGGGATGACGCGTCCGGCCCGCGGGCCGGCAGTTTGACACCCCTGCATTACAAGATCTACTTGGGATCTGTCAGGCCTCCACCATTTTAGCTTTCTGGAAGGCTTTGAAGAGCTGACTGTCTCCCCAAGGGCTGGCCTTGAGAGAGGAGCCCAGCAAACACACGGGGAAATATCGTCTGTGGGGTGCCTGTAAGATGCTTTCGATCTTAGTATTCTTGTTTTATGTTTTATTGCTGCTGAGCAGCCCAGGATTACAGTACCGCAAGATGGGCAGTTACGTAAGCCTTTTAAATAAATAAATAATTTCTGCTCTGGTTTCCATTGACATCATTCCCCCCCCCCCCCCCCCCCCCAGTGGAACTTTGACAAGAGTAATTTGGAATTTGATGCCCAATCGTGGAAAGCCACTCAAATTCCTTCCAGGATACCAATGAAGTGACACCACCACCAACTCCCCATCCTGCAAATTCTTATATTAGAAGAAAGAGAGCTCTGGATTCATCACAGTGCAGAGATGCTTAACTTATCCCTGCTTTCAATTTACAACCTGTCCGTAGAGCGTCACATCTGACCACCCCATTACTGCAAAGGTTTTTGTATGTTAAATGAATTCCACTAAGGAATTTTTATATATGTACGATGCCCTTCAGAGTTTGCACCAAATATTATTAAGAGAATATATAAAATGTATTTTATTTTTTTTACTATTTCAAGCCCTCAGAATAGCCAAGCATATTATACATGCTAAAGGTGTACAACAGAATTGATAATTATCTGCATATTTGTAAGGGGGAGTTGAGCATGGGGGGGGGGGGACATAAATTTGTCTGAGGGTGCTGATACTGCTGAACACAGAATCTTTACCCACCATGCCATATTGACTCCAAGCAATTCATAGCTTTTAACCTCTGTGTGTGTGTTCATGTGTGTTCATGACGGGGAGAGGGAGGAGGAAAAAGTCCAACTAACAATGTTGGAAAATAAACTTGAGGTGCCGTTTGATGGTGAGAAAGTGAGAAAGACAGCTGTACCTCCTAGGTCACAGGTAGTCCTCACTGACCAACCACAATCAGGACCAGCAACTCTGTTGCTAACTGGCACGGTCATTAAGTGTGACATTATGTGACCACATCAACTTACATCAATTTCAGCTGCAGTCACTAAGGAAATCATACCTGCAGTGATTAAACACAATTTAACAACTTCCTGCTGGCTTCCCCATTGACCTTGCTTGTCGGAAGCCAGCTGTAAAGGTTGCAAAGGGTGATCACATGACTGTGGGATGTTGCAACCGTTGTAAATGTTCACCAGTTGTCAAACACCCAAACTGCAATCATGTGACCTCAAGGAAGTGGCGATGGCCACAGCTTTGAGGACTGGTCACAAATCTCCTTTTTCAACATTGTCATAACTTCAAACTCACTGAATGAGTGGCAGGTAAACGAGGACTTTTGTGTGTATGTGTGTATGTGTGTGTGTAAATACATACACATACTACAAATCTCAGTTCTACACTTACATAGATCCTACCCTTTTCCCCACCCAACCCCTGTTCAACCTGCTTCATGGATGGCCTGGCAATTTTCTAAGTCTACAGCCAAGTTGCCGAGTGCTCGTGCTGTCCGATTCAGGATACTTTCCACAGCAAGTGACTTCAGGATAGTAACTAGAAAGAGAAAATGGGGAAAGGTAGCAATTTGATAATCCAGTTTTAAAACCACAACATCTTTAAGAGAAGTAGCTGTCTTAGCTAGTTGCATTGGGGGGGGGGGGGGAGAAGAGTTTTGTGGCACTTCAAACTACATTTACCTTTTTTTATCACTTTCTGCTAAGAGGCAGGCACTTCCAGGATGGACAACAGTTTGGTGTAGTGGCCAGTTTAGAAACTGAGAGATTGTAAGGGAATCTTAGGCAAAGAAATCAGCTGGGCAACTTTTGGCCACTCCCTCATTTCACAGGGTTGTTAATCATGGGGGGAAATAGGACAAAATAGCATTATGTATGCTGGCTTAAGCTGTAAAAAATAAAAGCAGGCTATGCATCTAATTTAGAGATAAATACAAGCTTCCTACATTTTACATATTACATAATTACACCATGTGATGAGAGAGATTTCTGAAAAACTTGCAAGCCCCTTGCATGCTGGGTATACATGTACTTATGAGATCTTTTCAGTGCTAGGGCATGCACTGGTATAAGCTCCAATTCACAAACCATCTATTAGCCAATTCTTGCATGCATTTAGTTATCTAAACACAAAGTACTTAGCATAGCCTCATAACCTGGCATCAAAGAGGGTCTGATAAAATCAAAAGGTAAATATTAATAGAACCTAAACTTGTTTTTGCTGGCTTGAAACCATGAATAGCTTTCCATTTTCCCCGTCCTTCCATTTTAAAGGACGAAGCTGTGATATTCACAACATTAACAGGCAGATGGCGTGCCAAGTAAAGCAACCGCAGACCCAAGTTACAAATCTAGGCATAATTTAGCTGTGTGGGGTTTTTTTTTTGTTGTTTTAAGGACCTGGTCAATCATTTTAGCCCATGAAACCATCACAAATCTAACCTGAGATGCTCCCAGTTTTAGGGATGTTCTACAGTCCGGGCCAATGCACAAGGCTCAAACTGGCATGGTTTAAAATCCTTAAGGTTGCAAGATACGACATTTAAGAAATGAGAGTTACTTCTAGCTGACATTTTCTCTTAAGACTAAGGGGGAAAGCCTGAGGTTTCGCCTTGACCACTTCCAACAGCCGGAAGCCCTTGTTAAGGTTATCATCCTTTTGCGCTCAAAGGTTACACACCATCGGATTTAAGGGGGCATAAAACTGATTTCCCCCCCTCCCCCCCAGTGGGCGCCCTGATTTGAGAAGGAAGCTCCACCCACAAGAGGGGGGGCTCGGCTTGATGGGAACAGCGGTCTTCCCCTCCCCTCCAAGGCTGCATCTTCACTCCTTGGCAAGAGAAGATGCTCTTCCCCGAGCCCCTACCGATGCCGCCGACTTCAACTCCCATTATCCCGTTGCAGCTCGCCCATCGGCCTAGCTGGCTGGGAATCATGGGAGTTGAAGTCCAAGACGTGATCAGGCATCAGGCTGGGACGGGAGGGGTTGAAACAGCCCTACCCCCTCCAGAAATACCTGGGGGGGGGCGAAGAGGGGCTCTTCCTTAGCCGTACCCCCATTCTGCCCCCCTATACACTTTTTGCACTCACCTAGCGGCGGGATCCCCCCAAGTTCGCGCACCTGGGTGCGGCTGCCCCCTTCGGTGCAGCAGTTGCCCAGGATGCTGAGGGCCAGGTCCAAAGTGCGGCGCGGTCGCGGGGAGCCGGAGAGGATCCCCAAAAGTGGCGCCAGCCCCCCGTGGGTCCTGAAACGGGAGATGCCTCCCGTCTCCTTGATGTGCTGGGTCCGGAGGGCCAACAAGGCCTTGCCCAGCCCGGGCTCGGTCCCCCTCTGCAACTGGGCCAGGCAATGATTTAGGGAGCCAGTGGGGGTGCAGGCTCCACCCCCCGAACCCCTTGAAGCAAGAGCCGCCATCTTGGGGAGAATCCCCTTCCTAAGGGCCGAGGGGGGTAAACATCAAAGGACGGGGGCGGTGCACGCCGGGAATTGTAGTCCTCCGCCCCCCAAGAAAAAAGGGGAGAGGCTACCGGTCCCGGGATAGATCACACAGTTCCAAGCTTGGCTGGGGAAGGAGTGATGCATGACGGTAGCTGTAGTTCCTACCTAGTCCTTTGTGATAAATAGCGTTAAGAGGAAGGACCGCAACTTCCATAGGGCTATGCGCCAGCAAATGGCCGGCGTCAACGTGTGCAGCAAAGGATGACGGGAACTAAACCGTATCCTACAACTCCCATTGAAATCGTGGTCTTGTCAAAACGGGGGGGGGTGGAGCGGAGAACTGCATTTTGGGAGTAGTAGTTTTACTGGTAGGCTAAACGGGAATAAATAAACCGTATACGTGTGGATTTTTGCTGTGATTTTTCCTGTCCTGGAAAAAGATGCAAAAGTGCGTATCAGTTTTTGGGAACCTATTGCAAGACTCAAAAAAAACCACGAACATTAATATTTATGAATTTTACTAATAAAATTTAATTTTCAATTTTATTTTATAATACACATTTTATTTTATATTAATATTTTAATGCTGTTTTGAAACATAATACATTTCGGTACTAGGTACTGCGTTTAAATTGCAGTTAAATTATGCAGCATGCACAGTGATGACAGCCCTCTCTTCAAAAATTTAAAGCTCAGATGAGCCAACATTCTTCCCTTCTTCCATCCCAGACTTGTATTGGATGACCAGGGAACTGATTGATGTTGGAACTAACAAATTTGCATGGCCTGAGACTGGGGAGAAAAAAATTGAATAAAATTAAGATAGGTTATCCAAGGAGGTCCTTCCATCAGATATAGAGTAAGGAAGCACTTCAGAAAATCACCAAAAAGCAACCAAGTGTTTTGTTAGTACAACAGACTTATAACTTGACTTACAACAGTTTGTTTAGTGACCATTCAAAGTTACAACGGCACTAAAAAATAATGACTTATAACCGTTTTTATACTTACGACCATTGCAGGATCCCCATGGTCAAGTGATCAAAATTCATACACTTGGCAACTGCTTCATATTAATGATAGTTGCTGTGTCCCAGGGTCGTGTGATCACCTTTTGCGACTTTCTAATAAGCAAAGTCAATGGGGAAGCCAGATTCACTTAACAACCGTGTTACTAACCTAACAACTGCGATTCACTTAACAACTGTGGCAAGAAATGGGGCAAAACTCACTTAACAAATGTCTCACTTAGCAACAGAAATTTTGGGCTCAATTGTAAGTCGAGGACTACTTGTATGGTTAAATTTTTCCCAGAGAGCGTGAGAAGTTGAATATATTTTTTCTCTCAATTCCCAATATTTACATTAGGTATTATGCCCTTTGATAGGAGAAGAAGGTGGGCTTTCCTTCATTTCCTCAAATTTCAAGTCTTAGAGCAAGGCAGGGCAGAGGGAAGCCTAAAGAGACAGAGACAGAAACAGTAAAGAAGGAAAACCTTTGTGGTGCAATCTGGCACATAATTGCCAATGATCATATGTGTTCCCACCTTCTTTACTTGGAGGAGCCCAACCCAGCCCAGCACTTTGTCAGGACAAAGATTCTTCTCTAGGGAACTCCAGCAGATCGACTTCTCAGAACTTCTATAGCCCTGTTGGATTATAGGAATTGGGTATGTCTAGTTTAATGAAGAGAAGGACGAGGGGTGACATGATAGCAGTGTTCCAATATCTCAAGGTTTGCCACAAAGAAGAGGGAGTCGAGCTATTCTCCAGAGCGCCTGAAGGCAGGATAAGAAGCAACGGATGGAAACTAACCAAAGAGAGAAGCAACCTAGAACTAAGGAGAAACTTCCTGACAGTTAGAACAATTAATCAGTGGAATAACCTGCCTCCAGAAGCTGTGAATGCTCCTACACTGGAAGTTTTTCAGAAGAGATTGGACAACCTTTTGTCTGAAATGAAATAGGGTTTCCTGCCTGAGCAGGGAGTTGGACTAGAAGACCTCCAAGGTCCCTTCCAATTCTGTTATTCTATTGTGTTATTCCTACTCATATCCTGCCTCAAAAGACTGCTGAGTCAAAGTAAGGATACTGGTACATCAGGATAGTAAGAATCTCCTTGGTGGAGGCCTCTCCCTTGCTGGGATCAGCTTCCTTGTTAGAGAACTGGCCTCATCTGGAAGTCTAGAGGCATTTTTGCTTTCTATGTGGAAGGGATGTGGACGACATTCAATCAACAGAGGGTTGATTACAGTGTAAACTCAACTCTTCAGCACAGGGAGGGAGCAGGGGAAGAGTGTCCCCAAGAGAGAACAACCACATATTTCCTAAAAACACATTTATCAGGTCATTTCTATCAACTGGACAATCAAAACAAGTGTTGGCTAAACATTAAAGAAGAATGGAGCTTAGGGGAACTGTTTTTCAAACTTCCTCCACCGTTGTGTTGAGTTCAGACACACAGAGGAATGTAGCTTGAAGGACATGTTCACGTATACACCTCTTATCAAGCTACCTGCTTCCTCCCATGCTTGAATTATCCATCATCTTTGAATTAAACTTACAGATGTGCTACAGGTCCAAAACTTTCATTCATCCCCATTCCCAACATCTGGAACCATAATGGATTGATAAGTAATCCTACGCACACTAGATTTTGTATATGCCAACTCATTCTGGATTTTACTTCTCCGGGTGAGTCTTGATAAATCCCAGAATTGGATGATGCAGTAGGGCAGGTTGGAGCGTGCATGTTCTCACTTCCTGGCTGCTCACACCCCCTGGATTTTGTACATATTCCCAACAAAGAAAAAGAGGATAATTGTTTTTGCTTCAGATGTGATAATATCTCAAGCCAAATGGGTCAAAGAGAAGAAAAGTGCATTTTATTAAAAGTACTTCTGCAAAACCTACCCGGACAGACCATGATAAGCAATGGTATTCTGGTATAGATGCTGTGGCGCACACATAGGTAGTCCTCAATTTACAACCGTTCATTTAGTGACCCTTTGAAGTTACAATACACTGAAAAAAGTGACTTATGACGAGTCCTCACACTTATGAGCATCCCCCGAGATCACATGATCAAAATCTGGGCACTTGGCAACTGGCACCTATTTACCACAGTTGCAGTGTCCTTGGGTCGTGGGATCGCCATTTTGTGACCTTCCCAGCTGGCTTCTGAGAAGCAGAATCAATGGGGGAAACTGGATTCACATTAAAACTATTCACTTAAAAACTATGATTCACTTAAAAACTATGGCAAAAAGGTTGTAAAATTGGGCGTGACTCACTTAACAACTGCCTTGCTTAGCAGTAGAAATTCTGGTCCTAATTGTGCCTGTATGTTGAGGACTATCTGTATTTATTGGTTCCTTTTTTTTAATCTGCCGGTTAACAGATTTGTGTAAAAACGTACATTGTACAAACAGTTTTGTATAACAATAAACAAAAATTAAGCCACAGATAAAATAGAAAAGCTATACTTACAACCAAAGACCCTTTTAAAGAATTCTAATTTTTATCATTTCCTGAAGCCTATCAAGGCAGTTGCAGATCATATGTCAGGAGGCAGGGAGTTCCATAACTTTGGGGCTACCCAACATTTGAACACCTGCTCCGTAGTCTCACTGAATGGGGGGCTTCTAATAGACACCCCTGAGAGCTTTGCATTGGGCCAATTAATAATGAACGGAGGAGATGGCCCTGGAGATATTCTGGAATCAAGCCACATGGAGTTCAAAGTTCAAAAGCAGTCAAAATTGGACACGGAAGCTAATAGAAAGCCAGTGCAAGACCAGACTATCGGTTTAATATGCTCGTGCTGGCACATCAATAACTGGGTCACTGCACTGTACCCATTGAGGCTCCTCTGTAGTCTTCAAAGGCAGTCCCAAGTACAGCATATTACAGCGTTCCAGCCAAGTGGTGATGAGGGCACAAGTCAGCGCTGCAAAATCATCTTCTCCTAAGGCTGAGTCCAGGAAGATTCCCAGTCCCCAAGCCTGACATGGCACTGCCACCCCATCAAGAGATTCTGAGAATTCACAATGAACAAGCAATAATTCTCCCTCAGCCTGTTCTGCCCCACCTAGATCCTCATAGCCACAAAACACAAAACAGTAGCAATGTACACTTGGGTGTCATCAGCCTATTGATGAGATCTGAAGCCAAAACCTTCCGATGACCTCTCTTAGGAGCTTCACATAGATGTTAAAGAGTAGGAGATAGAGGACCAAACTTTACAGTGCATTACACTCAGCCGACCTCTTATTTCCACCCAGCTCCAAACACTGATTGGACTTGTCCACTGAGGGAGAAGCAGAACCATTCAACTCGGTGCTCCTATCTCCCAACTCCTGTAGGCAGTCTAGAAGGACATCATGGTTGATGATCCTAAAGACTGCTGAAGTAGATCTAGGAGAGTTACGACTCTCTATCCAGTCCATGATACAAGTCATCCATTAATGTTGTCTCAGTATCGTGCCCGGATCTGAATCCCAACTAGAAAAGATCCAGGTAATTCCCTTCTTCCAAGGGACTCTGTAGATGAACTCTGACCAGGTTGATACGTGTCAAACATAGGTGGACTCAGGGGGGACTTCCTGAAGGGGAAGTGCAACCTGGCCCTCTTGATGGTTATTGACATCAACTCATCATGCGGTGAGGTATTACCTCCTAGATCCAATTGGTCACCATTCTGGACCACCTAAAAAGTCAGAGAGGGGGCAGCGATCAAGGTCACGAATAACCAACCACGAGGGCACCCTACCCACTCCGTAAGCCAGAAACATATCCCAGATAACAAAGCCTGATGTTGCTGAGTCATCACAAAGGACTGCACCCATGCAGAATCAATATTTTATTTATTTATTTATTTGGTTATTTATTTAAAAGATTTATATACCCTCCCATCTTATACAACATAATCCTGGGTGTCTGGCAACCAATAGAAACATAAAAACAAACGCAGAAATCTCTCAGTGCCCTCAACTGCCCCACATCCATACAATACCTTTGTAGGCTCTGGTCTGACACTACCCCAATTTTGGAGAAATTTTGGAAAAAGGAAAAGGGAAGGGAAGGGAAGGGAAGGGAAGGAAAGGAAAGGAAAGGAAAGGAAAGGAAAGGAAAGGAAAGGAAAGGAAAGGAAAGGAAAGGAAAGGAAAGGAAAGGAAAGGAAAGGAAAGGAAAGGAAAGGAAAGGAAAGGAAAGGACCCAAGTCATAAACTCATCATAATGCACGTCATTTCTTTGCTTTATTAGTCTTAACATAGAAAGTAGGACACTTCCTAATTGACAGATGTTTCCTGGACAGCTCCTAGATTCCTTGTCTGTATTTGGCAGCCAATAGTTGAGTAAGTTGGTCTGGACACCCTTCTTATCATGTCCTTCATGCAAATCGGAGGTTACAAGTCTTTGTTTCCTCATCAGGTGAAACTGGGGACTGGCAGGTTGAAGGATGACGAAAGAAATGCCCTCCTCAAGTTGCATTCCATTAAGTAATATGTTCGGCTGATTCTTCTCTCCCTCTCTCCGCCTCAGGCTCTTCGGTTGACTCAACAACGTAAAACCAAAAACAAAATTACGATAAGGGGGGAAAACCTTGGTTCCCAATTTCCTGATAGGACTTCTTCCTGGATTTTGAAAGGTGGCTTCTTCCTACCAACTTTGTGGGTGCTCAGTTTCCACCTCTTACACCACATCCCTGAATCATGTCAACTTGGATCAGTTCCTTAGAGCTGAACCCCTAGAGTCTAGACCAGGGGTAGGCAACCGTGGCTCTTTTGTGACTCGTGGACTTCAACTCCCAGAATTCCTGAGCCAGCATGGCTCAGCTTGGAAACCTCTCCCTTTCCCCTCAGCATGGCTGGCTCAGGAATTCTGGGAGTTGAAGTCCACGAGTCATAAAAGAGCCAAGGCTGCCTACCCCTGGTCTAGACCTACTGGGACCAGACATTTCGAGGACCTCATGTCCCTTCATATTCTTTTTCCAGCCTACCCCTGTACAAGGTAAACCTTTCTTTTTCAGAAAACTCCAAAAAAGTCCTCCCTTTTCCATCACCCATACTTCCTAATTCCATATTAAAGGTAGTCCTGGACTTACAACCATTCATTTAGCGACTGTTCAAAGTTACAATGGCACTGGGAAAAGTGACCTATGACCGTTTTTCACACTTACGACCATTGTAGCATCCTCATGATCATGTGATCAAAATTTGGGTGCTTGGCAACTGGCATGTACTTATGACAGTTGCACTGTCTTGGGGTCACGTAATCACCGTTTGGAACCTTCCCAGCTGGCTTCCGACAAGCAAAGTCAATGGGGGGGAACCAGATTTGCTTAACAGCCCCATGATTCACTTAACAACTGCAATGATTCACTTGAACAACTGTGGCCAAAAAGATTGTAAAATATAGCAAAACTCACAAAGCCCTCCCTAGCAATGAAAATTTGGGGCTCAATTGTGGTCGTAAGTTGAGGATTATTTGTACTGCCCTGACTAAAATTTGGCCATTTCATTCTACCAATGCATTTTCCTCTTCTAAGAGATATAGGTAGTCCTTGATTTACGACCATTTGTTTCATGACCGTTCGAAGTTATAACAGCACTGAAATAAGTGATTTACAACCAGTCCTTGCACAACCGGCATGTATTTATGATGGTTGCGGTGTCCTGGCCTTCTTAATGAGCTTCAGACAACGAAAGTCAGTGGGGGAAGACACATTGTCTTAACGACTGCATGATTCACTTAACAACTGTGGCCAAAAAAAAGATTGTAAAATTGCAAGTCATTTAACAACTGGCTTGCTTAGAAACAGAAATTCTGGTTCCAATTGTGGTCGTAAGTTGAGAACCACCTATACTTCTTTTGCTGGATCTTCTCTCCAGGTCAACGTGAGAATACAATCAAACAGCAGCTAGCCAACTTGAGCTGATCTCAAAAACATAAGCCAAGTGAGATCCTGTTAATACAAGGGAAAAATCACCAAGGTATAACTACAGATTAGGCGAGACCTGGCTCAAAAACAGCAACTGTGAGAGGGACCTTGGAGTCCTAGTGGACGATCACTTGACTATGAGCCAGCAGTGTGCAGCAGCAGTCAAAAAAGCTAATATAATCCTGGGTTGTATAAATAGAGGCATAGAATCAAGTTTACGCAAGATATTGGTACCGCTTTATGAAACCCTAGTGAGACCACACCTGGAATACTGCAACCAATTTTGATCACCATATCACAAAAAAGATGTTGAGTTTGGAAAAAATTCAGAAAAGAGCAGCTAAGATGATCAAAGGCCTGGAGACTAAAACATACGAAGAACGGCTGCGGGACTTGGGTTTGGGTAGTCTAAAGAAAAGAAGAAATAGGGGAGACATGATAGCAGTATTCCAGTATTTTGAGGGGCTGCCACAAAGAAGAGGGGGTCAACCTATTCTCCAAAGCACCAGAGGGCAGGACAAGAAACAATGGTTGGAAACTGATCAGAGAGAGAAGCAACCTGGAATTAAGGAGAAACTTCCTGACAGTGAGGACAATTAACCCGTGGAATAGCTTGCCTCCAGAAATCGTGGGCGCTCCATCACTGGAGATTTTTAAAAAGAGGACATAGAGTCACTTGTCTGAGATGGTATAGGTTCTCCTGCTTGAGCAGGGGGCTGGACTAGAAGACCTCCAAGGTCCCTTCCAGCTCTATTCTATTCTATCTCAGCCTAGAACCGTAAGGTGAAAAAACAACAACACCAAACCATTTCTGTGTTGCAAGAAAACATGGATATTCCCATTGTGAGGAGACAAGCTACACTTCTGGTATCTTTGCCTGGTGTCCTGAAGCAATGGAGGAAGAGTCACCATTTGATCATGGACATCGGGGAAGGGGAGGAAAAGCGTACGATGTAGGTCAAAGCTTGTCTGTCTACCTGCCCCGCCACAACCGGTTCTCCTGAAATTGACTGTGTTTATAGTGAGGACAAAGCCATGTCCAGAAACATAGCAGAGCGAACCTGCTCAGTAACCATCCAAAGTGACTTAGATCAAAGGCATATTTCTATTTACCGGCAGAGGCAGGATTCCTTCCTCAGAAGGAGTCTATTGGGAAAGAATAGAGAGAAAAGTCCGCAGAAGTACATTCTCCAACATGGAGACCTAGCTGCCACAATTGAACTGTTTATAGCAGTGATGGCAAACTTTTTAGAGACTGAGTGCCCAAACTGCAACCCAAAACCCACTTATGCACCGTCGAGTGCCGGGTGGGTGTGGCCATTGGCTGGGTGTGGCCAATTGGGTGGGCATGGCCCATTGGGTGGGCGTGGCTGCAGTGGTAACGGCAGACTGGGTGGGACTAAAAAGTTCAATCAATTCCAACTTTGCAAGATCTTTTTTTCCCCGCGAAGTTGAAATTGACTGATTGAACCTTTTTTTTTTTTTTGCACACGGCGGAGGAGGCCTAAAGCGAAAAGGTTTTATAAAACCCAGCTGAAGGCCTAGGACTGGGGCGACGGCGCACGTGCCCACAGAGAGGGCTCTGAGTGCCACCTCTGGCACCCGTGCCATAGGTTCGCCACCACTGGTTTATAGGGTCCTTGGTGCTCTCTGAGTTTGGTTGTTTTTTTTGCAGACCTTTCATTACCTAACTAGGTAACATCATCAGTCCTGCCTGTAATATTGATGATGTTACTTCGTCGGGTAATGAAACATCTGCAAGAAAACGACCAAGCTCCGAGAGCATCAAGGACCCCTCAGTTCAACCCTGAGCTACAAATCTTCTATTCTACTGAAACTGTTTATCTATTAAGACCCCTGCTTTGGGTGGGGAATGGCAAACCATGATCATAAACTGGGGAAGATCAAAATTAAAATTATAAGTCTGTAGGAGGGAAAATCCTGACCGTATCATTAGACGAGGGAAATTAGGAAAAAGTGACTGGAGGATAATCATATTAACTGTATTTAATTTGAGTTAAGGTTAAAAGATAAGTACACGTAGTCCTTGACTTACAGCCATTCATTTAGCGACTGTTCAAAATTACAGCAACATTGAAAAAAGTAACTTACTACTGGTCCTCACACTTGTAACCATTGCAGTGTCTTGTAGTCCAGAATTCGGACACTTAGCAACTGACATATTTTTATGACAGTTATAGCACCCTGGGGTCATGTGATCTCCGTCTGCGGCCGTCCCAGCTGGCTTCCAGCAAACGAAGTCAATGGGGGCAGGGTAAACTGGATTCACTTAACAACCGTATGGTTCACTTAACATCTGGATGATTCACTTAACAACTATGGCAAAAGGGTTGTAAAATCGTATGTAACTTACTTAACAACCACCTTGCTTAACAACGGTAATTCCGATCCCAGTTGTGGGCTGTAATTAGAGTTGACTAGTTGTAATACGAAATATACAGTGCTTGCTCAGACAGAAACTCCCAGTTCTTTTCCTTGATTTCCTGACAGCTCAAACCTCATTCTTGAAGTCTCTGAAAGCTGAAAATAATCCAGTCTCTGAGCCCAAATGGATCAGGGAATAATTCCCGGGATTTTTATTCCATCCGGAGAGAAAGTGAGATGGATTGTAGGGTTATTAGTTATTTTATGCATCCTTATTCCTTTATTTTCCTTACAAGCCAGAATTGCAGATAACATCGAACAAAGCTGTGAAAAGATTTTTATTTTTTTTTACTAATCCAAATACTTTAGGAAACCCCCAAACATCACTGTGCATGATCTAATATTTTTGTTTTAAATCATTCTGGGGAACTGGCAACCCAGCATGACTTGGCACTATTTTGGGGTTGTTTCTGAAAAGGAAGTAAGGATTTTAAATATATAACACAGGAAGAATGGTAAATGGACTTCTAGAACCACTGAACAATAGCTGATGAAGAGTTAGGTGGAAGCCAATGTTGGTTATTTTTGAGACTTCTGTGTTTTTAAGAGTAGCCTCCCCCTCAGCAGGACCCAGAAAAGTGTGACCACACACTCAAGATGGTTTTGCACATTTCTCTTTGCCAGTTCAGAGGGAAATGCCCAGGCAGCCTTCTAACAAAATAAAGATAGAAATCGTAGTTGCTGGTGGAAATCAATCTGTCAACCTTCTCTGGGAAGTAACCACGTTAGATTAAAACGGGAGCAGACAGATTTTTAATTAAAGAAAAATAGTCCACCCCTTTCTACAGCGTTGGTAGCAAGCCCCTATATATCTCTGAAGGGAAAACAGCCTAGCGGTTACATCCAGACCTGGATCCCAACAAGACCAGGAAAGGGAAGATGAACAGATTATGTCCTTGCTTAGAAAGGCGGCTTCAGCTAAGATGATTTCCTAAGAATTGTGTAACTCCTACTTGCTCACTCATCCCTCCCTTGCATACGTATACTAGCTAGGAGTCTGTAGCCTTTTTGACCTGGTTCTCTTTCCTTTCCTTCGCTGTAATTCACCCTCCTTTGCTGGTAATTCCACCCGCCCCAATAACAAGCTGGGTGGTGACCTTATTGCATGCCCACACACACATACACATACATACAGAAACAGACACACACATATAAAAAGAAGCTAGGATGCTTCTACCATCATCTGTCACCTTGTCCAGCAGGACAGAGAGAGACATCCACCAGACAGGTGAGCCTTCCAGTGGTGGTGGTTTTAAATGACAAAAGATGGGCTAGAAACCTGGATGAGTTGGGCGACTGAGGCTGTGCGAGTTATTGCTTTATTTTGTGATAGATCATGGATGAGCACGTTCCCAATGGGTAAGATTTTGGATTTCTGGCTATTTTTAGTAGTGCTCAAGGCACTTTGCACACAGGAATGCTCCAACACTGGAGGTTTTTAAGAAGAGATTGGACAACCATGTCTGGAATGGCATAGGGTTTCCTGCCTGAACAGTGGGTTGGACTAGAAGACCTCATACGGTCCCTTCCGACTGTTATTCTATGTTATGTTTTACTAAGAAAATAAATGGCATTTGGGATCAGTCCAAGGACCCCATAGCCTCTTTCTTAGAATGAAATAATATATATGAGAGCCAGTTTGGTGTAGTGGTTAAGGTGTTGACCTACAAACTAGGAGACTGGGAATTCTAGTCCTGCCTTAAGACATGAAAACCAACTAGGTGTCTTTGAGCCAGTCTCTCTCTCTCTCTCTCTGTCCAACCCACCTCACAGGGTTGTTATGGGGAAAATAGGAGGAAGGAATATTAGAAATGTTTGCTGCCTTGAGTTTATTTATGTATGTCCCATGTCTATTAATTCTTACAAATAACACAAGTAGTAAAGGAGGATAAAAGTTAAATAAATATATCAAAACCCTCCTTGATGTATAGAAATAAAGCATGGAAGTACATAAGTAAATAAAATAAAATTCTCCTTGGTGTATAGAAATAACAAAGTAACAGAACAGAATAAGAGTTGGAAGGGACCTTGGAGGTCATCTAGTCCAATCCCCTGCACGAGCAGGAGATGCTATATAATTTCAGATAAATGGCCAATCTCTTTTTAAAAGCCTCCAGGTGATGGGAGCACCCACAACTTCTGAAGGCAAGCCATTCCACTGATTAATGCTTCTCACCCTTAGGAAATTTCTCCTTAATTCTAGGTTGTTTCTCACCTTGAGTAGTTTCCACCCGTTGGTTCTTGTCTTGCCTTCTGGTGCTTTGGAAAATAGTTTGCCCCCCACCCCCTCATCTTTGTGGCAGCCCCTCAAATATTGGAACACTGCTATCAAATAAGGCATGAAAGAAATCTCGTTTTTCCTGTCGCTTATTCTGAACGAAAAAATGTTGAGAGCACAAGGATGCCGAACAGAGCAGCTTTGTTTAGAAAATTGGTTCTGTTCTGTTCTCAACACAGGCATGGAGACGAGGCAGTTGTGCAAAAAGATGTTCTTTATTTGGTGCTTGCACTGAACAGAAGCATATTAAACAGGAATCAGCTACTAACAACAACAACATGGCCACACTGGCCACTCCTTATATTCCCTAGCCAGGGAATGCTCAGCCAATCGATGCAGGCTATTCTCCCGCCTCGCGCATGCGCACGAGGTTGGAGACAGCCTGTCTGGGTCCCGGGCAGACATGTGGTCTGTCCGGGTCTTTGCAACGGTCCCGGGCAGACATGTGGTCTGTCCGGGTCTCTGCAACTGTTTCCAGTCATCCTGGGCCTTGCTGAATGACTCAGCAAGGCCCAGCCTTTCTGCAGACTTCCTGGCCCAATACATAACAGGTTCCCTGTGAATTTGTCTCATATGTTTGTTATCACATCTTGTGGTAAGGAGGTTGGTAAGTTAATTAAGCCTCAGCACTGTTATCATTCATCCTATCATAACATTTAGCCTTGCCTTTTTTTTATATAAGTTTCAGTTTATACAGTGCTCACTCCTAAAGGTTTTCTGATGTTTACAGAAATTTTTCCTCTGTTGCAACAGCTCCTTATCAATGGTCTCATCATCACACGTTCTTTGTTGTTACATAAGTGTTTGCTTTGTGCTGTGGAAGTCGGTTGTGGCTTCTGGTGCCCATGCAAATGTGTATGAGAAATCATGCGTCCAATCATAGATTATTCTTTCAAAATTTGGCAACCAAACCGCTCCGCCCAAAGTACCGTGCAGTTTACCTGGCCATTCTGGTGCCAGAATTGAACGTTGGGCCGTGACAACTGATTATATGTACATCTTATATTGTTTATGTACATCCTTTTTGTTTATAGCTGCATCAGCAGCCCATGAAGCCTGTTTCATATTTTAAAGGAAAACCAACAATTGCAAAAAACCAACTGCAATCAGTTGCTGTTAATCCTGTTTTCAAAAGATTCTAGCACTCCGCATTGCTATGGGGAGTAATTTGAAATCATTTTAATTTTAAAGGTTTAAAACAACTGCAGGAAAGAACTCAGCAGATTGTTCAGCCACTAAGTTTACCAAGTATATGTTCACAAATTTGATATAATGTCTAATATATATGATGATTGTTATTATTAATCATACTCTAAGACTGAGACTTGATTTTTCTTTTCAACAAAGTTTCAGGTCGCTTACGTTCTCATAAATGATTTCTAATATATAAAATTCTGCTTCATTGCCACAATCGTGACAGTTCCATGTTGATGGTCTCATGGAAATAATTATACCACTAGTATTACTGCTACCATTTGTTTACACTACTATTATTATTACTACTATATAAGTGCTACTATAGTACATATCAGAATTTTTCAATGTTGGCTACTTGAAGATGCATGGGCTTCAATTCTGGAAGGCTGGGGAATTCTGGGAAATCCATACATCTTCAAGCTGACAGGATAAGAAACACTGGTTCATATACCTCTACTATTAATTGTAATAGCATTTAGACTTATATGCCGCCCCGTAGTGCTTTACAGCACTCTGGGCAGTTTACAATGTTTACAATATTGCCCCCAACAATCTATGTCCTCATTTTACTGACCTTGGAAGGATGGAAGGCCTGAGTCAACCTTGAGCCTATAAGGATCAAACTCCAAGTTGTGGGTGGAGTTAGCCTGCAATGTTGCATTCTAACCATTGCGCCACCAGGGCTCCTATTACTATTGTTTGCCTTGTGGATTAACCGATCGACCTACATTTTCCCCCATAGCTGGACAAAATCCCATCCCATGGATTCTCTCAAGATACTCACAACCCTCACGATGGCCTTTTGGCTTCCAAGCGGATGCTACGCCAGTGCTGATGGTAATGCCACCCTAAAGTGCCTTGTTTGGGGGGGGGGGCAATGAAAGGCCAGAAACCCCTTCCAGGGTACAACTAAATCCACTTTGGATGGATTTGGCTCACCAGCCTCTGAAAGCTAACAAGACTGAGCCTGGTTTGGACTCAGATGGGAAACGTAGGCTGGAGATGAACTGGGGAAAAAGTGGGAAAAGCTAGCGACTAATCAAGGTTAGTTTGGGGGGGGGGGTGTCAAGAAAAATGCATGGAAGTTAGAAGGATTATAGCTGGATTCAAGACATCCTGACAGGTGCAAAGAATCAGGAGCATGCATTAAGTTGCAGTTCAGAAGATTTCATGCTCAAGCCTGTTCACAAGAATCTGGTCCACTAAAATTCAGCCCTAAATTGGCACCAGAACGGAATTCAAGAGGGGTTGGACTTAAGCTTGATTTCGAACTGTCCGCAACTGCGCATAGGTGTCGACACCTACCTAGGCTGTGAAAGGATTGACGGACAAGCATAGGTTGCAGACAGCTGCACACGTACATCTCCCAAATGTCAGCTGCTGTGGAAATGCACATCCTGCATGCTGATAGGTAGAACTGGCCTCCTGTTGAGAGGAAGGTGGAAGGCAGGCAAATTCCACCGACGTTAAAATTCGCAGGAGTACAGGTAGTCCTCAACTTACAATAGTTCATTTACTGAACAAAAGTGATTTATGACCATTTTTCACACTTACGATTTTGCAGCGTTCCCATGGTGACATGATCAAAATTCAGACGCTTGGCAACTGACTCATATTTATGACGGTTGCTGTCCCAAGGTTTTGCGACCTTCTGACAAGCAAAGTCAAAGGGGAAGGCAGATTCACTTAACAAGTTAACAGCTTCAGTGATTCACTTAACAACTGAAGCAAGAAAAGTCCTAAAATCAGTCAAAACTCACTTAACAAATGTCTCACTTAACAACAGAAATTTTGGGCTCAATTGTGGTCGTGAAGTCAAGGGCTACCTGCATAAATGCAACAGTTATGCAGCCATCTCTGAACGACAGACGCATACATTCCCTGATGTGCCCTGATGCAGAAGTCTAACCAAAGCTTTAGAATTTTTTTGAGAACATAAGGACTCTAGGCTAATGCCTCATTTAACTCTGCCCCTCAGCTCTGCCTGCCCTTGTCCTACACATTCTTCCTGTTAGCTACTCAGAGGTTATCTGCAAGTGTGGTCCAAAACAAAGCAAAGCTTTGATTGTGGTGGCCATTTTGGCTTTTTTGCCATATTTAAAGACACCCTAGTTCCAAAAATTATTTGGGGATTGAGGTAGAAACCTGGCTCACCCTATTTCTTTCCTTTATAGGTTCCTGGTGTTACACGGAGCCACACTGTGGTAAGAAAAACAGAGATACTTTTTCTTTTGACCCCCAGATCACAAGTCGTATTTAGTCTCAGTCAGGGATCGTCCAATGCATTTAAATTCCAAAACTCAGCTTTGCGAATGTATCTCATCCCATGGCTTTACTCTGTAGTAAAAAAAGAAAAGGAAACCCTGTTCATATAATTTGCTAACTGTGAGCAGGACGCCCAGCAAAGACAGTAGCTTTTAGGAAAACTAGATTCCAGCTGCTTTTTAAAAAAAATGTATTTCTTTGGCCCTTCAAGTCTAATGACTATCCCTTTTTGGGGGGGTATTGTTGGGAAGGTCCTAAAACCTGGATATCCCGTGGTCATTGCAACGGCAAGAGACAGTCACCCATCAACATTATTCAGAGAAAAGCTTCCCACAACCCCAGTCTGGGTCCTGTGGATCTTGTTGGTTATGACAGCCGCAAAAAGCTGCTGGAAATCAGAAATACTGGGAAAACAGGTGAGTTAGAGTGTTGTTTTTTTCAGCAATTTTATTAAGATTATCATGATATAAAATACAAATGAAAATAAAAGAGAGTAGGAAAAAGGGGAAGGAAGGAGAAGTGTAGAGTAAAAGGGGGAAAGAAAAAAGAAGCATTGATTTTCAATTATTTTCAGGACAGTAAAATACAAACTAGAATTACTATATAGTCTCAACTTTTATTTTACCAATATAACAAGCACTAGAGAGCCAGTTTGGCCCAATGGTTAAGACACCAGGCTAGAAACTGTGGGATTATGAGTTCAAATCCCGCATTAGGCATGAAAGCCAGCTGGGTCATCTTGGCCAAGCACTAGAAGATTGTGAGTTCTAGTCCTGCCTTAGCCATGAAAGCCAGCTGCGTGATCTTGGCCCAACCCATCTTACAGGGTGGTTGTTATGGGGAAAATAGGAGAAGGACGGCATATTAGGTACGTTCGCCGCCTTAAGTTATTTGTATAAATAAAAACAGGGACGAATAAACAAATAAAATACTAGCTATTTATGTAACAACAAACTAGATTACTCAGCAAAACCCAATTCCAACAATTTATTTTGTTCTGCCTCGAGCGCAAAATCCATTAGTGGTCTCCAAGTCGAAACAAAGCTGGATATATTCTTTTCCCCAATTAAAAGAATCTATTTTGCCATCTCTGCTAGCCCCATCCCTTTTTCCATCCCTTCTTCTGTTGGGGGGGGGGGATTATGTATCTTTCCTTTTCTTGCATATAGAATTCTCATGTGCTCTTTTAAAATCAAAACATTTCTATTCCTTAAGATAGGAGCAGGAGGGGGGGAAGCAACTCCAATCAAACAGCCAAAATGCAAGGAAAAATACCTCTGACAGACTTTGCACATTACGTGCTAGGTCCATTCCCTAGCAGTGTGGAAATGTATGTGCTGCACTTATAGGCTGTTCCAATCGCTAACCACTGAGTTTCAGATAGTTTGGGGGACAATCAGATTGCATTGTGGGATGCAGGGAAAAAGATGGAGGGACTACAGTAAGCGAGAATTTTAACAGTTGACAGAGAAGGGAAGGAGAAGTTAGGTCAAAATGGATTTGATGCTCTTCTAATGTTGGGTTATTGTTGGTTTGGTTCTTCCAGCTGAACTCTTGGTAACCAGGATCAATTCCCTGCAGACTACATAGAAATCTTTTCCACCATTGGTTTGTTGAGCAAGAGTGGCTGGCCTAAAGTGTCCCAACTGGCCTACGCCAAGACTAGAATTCACAGTCACCTAGCTTTGGAACTAGCTCCTTTAATCACGGCACCAAACTCTCTCTCTAAATGTTAGATTAGAAACCCCATGATCCCTTGGCTCTAGTTGCATTCATGCCAGGAATTGCTTTAGTATAAATTTCTCTGCATTGTTCTTCAAAAATTAGCAATCTTGTCCACTCTGAATGAAATGATGAGTGAGTTTGGATGGAAGTCTCTGAAATGTGGAAAAAAAAAAATCTAAATTGCTGCCAAGAAAACTGCGTGCAGGGGCCTGAATTTAATTTGAAGGGGTGTTGACGTTACTCAGTGGATTTACTCCTACAGCATTGTGCAAAGGAGTGTTGGTTATGAAGGGATGCAACTACTAGCAATACAGCGATTATCTTTTGATGTTTGTTTTTGCACAGTTGTTGTAATTTGCAAGCATATTACTCAAGGACGGGGAGGAACAGAGCATTTCTCCCATCAGGTTGAGTAATGATGCTCTTTGTTGATGCATTAGAAATTCTCAAGGAAAGGCATATTTCCACAAATGAGACCTCAAGCATCAAGTAGAAATAAACATAAGACTCCAATCTTTGCTTTGAAAGTTAATCCCATTGAACCCAGTATTCTAGGATAAGAAAATGAATGTAAAATGCACGGTCATTTTACTTTCAAATAGGTAAGGGTCATAATCTCTCAAACACATTTAAATCATTCTCTGTGCTGTGTGTGTGTGTTTTCTCCATTCAGCCATTAAACCATTGCCACTTTCTGTAACTCAATGGTCACTGATGTACTTAGATGCCTACAACTTCTAAAATTCTCAGTTGTTCATGGCTTGGAATTTTGGGAGTCGTAGTTGCAGCCTCTGGTAAATGTAGGATGGGGGAAACAGGCAAATCAGATCAGATGAAAGCCTCAGAAGTTGTACAGTTCTTACAGGTAATCCTTGACTTATGACTGTTCATTTAATGACGGGTTGTAGTTATGATGGCCTTAGGAAAAAAACGACTTACAACTTGTCCTTGAAGTGACAACTGTTGCACCATCCCCGCGGATCATGTCATCACAATTTGAGTATTGGCAACTGGCTCGCATTTATAACAGTTGTTGTATCTGGCGGTCACACGATTGTGATTTGCAATCTTCCCAGCTATTCTTCCGACAAGCAAAATCAGTTGGGGAAGCTGGATTCTCTTTACATCCCAATGCTTTGCTTAACAACTGCAGCAAAAATGATTGTACGATCAGGGCCAGTCACGTGATGACTTGCTTAATAATGGCATTGCTTTAATGCCTGAAATTCCCATTTCAATCCCATGGACTGAAAAGTCCCATTTGTGGTCATAAATCGAGGACCAATTGTATTTTCAACCGCCCTGGCTAGCATAATTGATTCTCATCATAGCAGTTACCTCAGGAGTGGGCAACTATATTTGACCGGTGGACTTTAACTCCCAAAATTCCTGAGCCAGCATGGCTGGCTCAGGAATTCTGGGAGATGAAGTCCACCAGTCGTAAAGTTGCCATAGTTGGCCACCCCTGATTTAGCTCAAAGGAAAGCAAACTTGGACTCTTGAAATGCTTTGGACTAAACTCCCACACTCAAAAGCCTCCAAAGGTTGAAGACCTGATCTAGAACGCTGAGAACAGAGCTGGATTTTTCGTCTCTCTTTAATCGGCAGTTGACGTATCCCTGGAAGATGGTCTTCACCTCGCTGGTTTTGGCCTTCCCGCCCAATATACAGCCAAATCCTTTCACTTTCACTGGGGAGACGGTGCCCAGCAACCCGGCTCGGAGCATCAGATTGATGGCAAACAATACTCGATGGAGGTGAGCTCAGATATCCCAGCCGACTTACACCATGTTCCCTTTTTTTGTGCCCCCAAAAGAGTCTCCTTGTCCTGCTTTATTATAGCATAGGCAATTGTTTTAGCCGCTGCAGATTACAAGTGGTCCTCAACTTATTTGTCTGAGACTTGGGAAAATCAATAGCTTTCAGGACTGAGTTTGCTGTGCTGCAATTTCTGAAATCTACTGTCCCTCTTCCAATTAGAGCTTTTCCACAGAATATAGGAATTTGCAATATTTTAGGGACTGAAGCCAGATCTGGAATACAGCCGCAGGCACATTTCCAAAATTAAATGGAGTTAGTTCAAAGATTCAATTAAATGTATAGTTTAAAATCACATTAATTGCACTGCATTGGTGCAGTTAAGTTCCATGTGTTTTATAGTTTCCATTGCATTCATAATAGCAACTTTACTGGCAGCTTCTGGAACTGTGTTGGGGGACTGTATTTTAGATTCCTGAGGGCCACATGGGACCTCGACTTTCACATCTCCAAAGTAAAGCAGTTAGAGCTGCAGCATCTATCACAGCTTGGTTGCATATAGCAACTTTTCCCAATGTGATGTCCCTCATGTTGAATAGACTTCAAGAGTCAGTGCTTAAGACGCCAAGTTAGAAACTGGGAGATTGTGAGTTCTAGTCCTTCTTTAGCCATGAAAGCCAGCCAGGTAACATTAGGCCAATCGCACTGTCTCAGCCCAATCTGCCTCACAAATCGTTGTTATGGGGAAAACAGGAGGCAGGAGGGTTAATTGCCAAGAGTTGGTGGGATAAAAATGTAATAATAAATAAATCTTGAGGGGGAATTATGGGAGTTATAATCCAGTACACCTGGAGGGCAAATTGAGAGCCTGTTTGGTCTACTGGTTAAGGCACCAGGCTAGAAAAGCAAGTGTGAGTTCAAGTCCCACCTTAGCCATGAAAGTCACCTGGATAACCTTGGGCCAGTGATTTTCTCTCAGCCTAACTCGTCTCATGGGGTTGTTGTTGTGGGGAAAAGAGGAGGAGGAAGGTGTGTTGGATATGTTTGCCACCTTGAATTATTTGTAAAAATCATAAAGGCGGGATACAAATAAAGAAACTAAATAAAAATAAGGCTCTGGAGCTTGAACGATATCTCTGACACTGAGGTTCCAAGGAGAAACCCAGACCTCACAAAACCTTTGTGTTCTCTCTCTTCAGTTGCACATCGTACATACCAAAAACAACATGAACATGGTGGACGCTGTGAAGGATCCAAAGGGCATCGCAGTGCTGGCATTTTTTATCGAGGTGAGCCGCCAATCCAAACCAGATACGTTGATCAAATATGCCAATCTATAAAAACTCAAGTGGTAAGATAAGGAAAATATTTACACAAATGTATAGAAAGGCTGAAATCATGGAGGAAATTTTTTTCCCCAACAGAAAAATATACAGTTAGAAAATACTCTAGTCAGGCCAAATGTCTACAGGTAGTCCTCGACTTACGACTGATTCAAAGTTATGACGGACCCCCCCCCCCAAAAAAAAAAGCTGTTTACAACACTGATCTGAACTTCAGATCTCCACCACCATCCTACGGTCATCTGATCACATTTTGGGCATTCATCAACCAGCCTGCATTTATAGCCATCTGCAGTGCCCCTTGATCACATGACCATTATTTATAATCTTTTTGCCAAACAGCATTTACTACTTGTTTCCACAAAAACCACTCCATAGCGAACAAAGAGTTCATTTAATAACTGTTGCATTTAATGACTGCCACAAAAAAAAATTATAAAACCAGGTCTGGTGATGTAGTAACCTGCTTTATAATACAATTTATGGCCGAAATTTCTTGCTTAATTACAGTCATAAATCAAGAACTACCTGTATAGAAATTCATCCTGTCAGAGAAATGGGCATGAAAATCTTTGTATTTTTCCCATTGATTAATTGATCCGAAGTGAGGGAATCAATAGTTTTGCAATTTTGAAGAAGAAACTAAGAGAAGATTAAAAAAAAAAAAGACAAAAGCAATTAATCTGATTCTCAAGATATGCTTTGATTCTGTGCTTCTTCTTTTTTTCTCTCTCTGCTCTCAACCCCCACTTGTCCGTAATGTAAATAAAAGAGATGAGGGAAATTTATTTCCCCTACAAACTATAGATCATTTTCCCAATTGGTGTGAAATATCTTAAGAAGCACTTTTAGGGTTGATGGGTGGCTGTTGTATACTGTCAACATTTCAGTTACAATAAGTTGCATTTAAGGCTCTTAGATTTGCATTGCAAAACTAGAGACCATTGCTAGGTGGCAGCAAACAGATACCAAAAACTAGCTTTGCCAATCCAGTATTTTTTTTACTGTAAATTTCATAATATAGCAGTATGCTATCAGCAATGTCAATCAGGAATGCCTCCCCATGTTTGTGGTTTTGAATCTAAACCTGCTGAAGGATGGGAGACTGGAAACATTTGGTTAGGGGAAGAGAATGTCCAATGTCTAAATTTGTTTCATCCCCAAATTCTTGACTGTATGGAAGAGAAACACTGGCAGGGTCAGGGGGAGGAGTGAAAAGGGGGGTCAGTCTAGAATCTCTATGTAGCTACAAATGAACTAAGTCTAACTGCCCTTCACTGTCATTAATCCTTATCTAACTCTAACCTGGTGTTGAAAAGATTCTTGTGCATAGGCTTTTAGCAATAAATCAGTTAATTTCAACCTTCATACCTGACCTGGTCTTTCCTGCCTGACATGTCCCCTCCTATTCTTTCCTCCCTTTTTTTCAGGGATCTGAGACGGCTAAGAGCAAAACTACAGAGGCATGGGAATTGCTTGCCAACAACCTCAACAAGATTTCCAAAAAAGGTAAGTTTGTCGGATTTCTGGAGAGATATTTGGATCTTCTCGTATCTCTAAGACTCCGTAGTGGCTTCCATAATGAGCTGGAAAATGGATGCTTCCATTTTGCAACCGGCATCATCCAGTGGGCTGGTTGCTCCAACCATCTCCCCACCTTGTCCTGACATGCCTTTCTAATGACTTGCTAATCTTAAAGAAAAAATCAAAGTAGATAAAATAAGCGACCTAGATGACCCAACCTACATAAGCAGGGATTAATACAATCAAGCAGAATACAATACCCTAATCAAGGAACTACCAAGGAGATAAAGAAACAAACAAACAATCAAACAGAAAACAATACCCTAATCAAGGAACTAACAAGGAGAAAAGGCACACCCCATCAACACTGATAGGGCAAGTATATAAACAGGGAGAAAATTCAAATTCAAATTCAAACTGATGAGGTTACCTAGTTGGGTAGTGAAAGGTCTGCAAACAAACAACCAAGCTCAAAGAGCATCAGGGACTCCACAAAATTTAAAGTCCCAGTCATAGAAGAACACTTTGTTTCTCTATCTGCTTACTTAGTACAATTATCTGTCCTGTCTTTCCTCTAAGGCAGGGGTCTCCAAATGTGGCAACTTTAAGACTTGTAGACTTCAACTCCGAGAATTCCTCAGCCAGTCATGCTAGCTGAGGAATTCTGGGAGTTGAAGTCCACAAGTCTTAACAATGCCACATTTGGACACCCCTGCTCTAGGGACATCAATGATGATATGTATTTCCTGCCCTCTCCATATTATCCTCATAGCAGCCTTGTGAGGATGGATGGGCTACAAGCTATTAATTGATAGATTAAAAACCTAAATCACCCTACTAGATTGGACCCCATCTAGTCCAGCATATTGTTCTCTCAAAATGGGGTTAACCAACTGCACAAGGAAACCCATTGGTCTCCCAGCAGATGGCCTTCAGAGGCAGTCCTCCTGTCCTGAAGGCTAATAGACATTGATCTCCATCATTTCCATGAACTTGGCCGACCTTTTTTTAGAGCCCTTGAGGAACTGAGGCAGAAGGTGCCTCTGGAGAGCTTGTGAAGGAAGTTGGTGGTTAGAGAGAGACATCAGTGTGAGTCAGCAGGAATGTGCAACATCTCCCAACAAGTTTCAGGGCTGGTGGGATTTGATCCCACATCTCTTCAGTCCTAATGTGATGTTCCACAATAACTACAATGAAAAGTAGGACTAGGGGTGACATGATAGCAGTATTCCAATATCTCGGGTTGCCACAAAGAAGAGGGAGTCAAGCTATTCTCCAAGGCGCCTGAGGGCAGGACAAGAAGTAATGGATGGAAACTAGTCAAGGAGAGAAGCAACCTGGAACTGAGGAGAAACTTCCTGACAGTTAGAACAATTAACCAGTGGAACAACCTGCCTCCAGAAGTGGTGAATGCTCCAACACTGGAAGTTTTTAAGAAGAGACTGGACAGCCATTTGTCCAAAATGGTATAGGGTTTCCTGCCTGAGCAGGGGGTTGGACTCGATGACCTCCAAGGTCCCTTCCAACTTTATTATTATTATTATTATTATTACTGCAGGGATCTGTACCTCTCTCAGGCTATAGATGCCAACACAGGTGTGATTCTCTACGTGGAACTCTTCCAATTCCCACATTTGTATCACCACCAACACCAAATTCAGGCAACCTCACCAAAACTGCAAGCTTACCTGAGGGGGTTGTTGCTTGTTGGTTTATTTTGCAAGATCTTCCGAATTTCAGGTTGATCACATGAAATTCTAAACTTTATTTTAAAAAAATAAAAGTGTTTTGCATTTTACTGGCATTTGGATAGCATTAGGAACTATCTTCCACACACAGACTGTGACAAGGTTCTCAGTTCTAATCGACTTTCCATTTTTTTCTTTCACCGTTAGTGCTCCAACACCGGAAGTTTTTAAGAAGAGACTGGACAGCCATTTGTCTGAAATGGTGTAGGGTTTCCTGCCTGAGCAGGGGGTTGGACTAGATGACCTCCAAGGTCCCTTCCAACTTTTATTATTATTATTATTATTATTATTATTATTATTATTATTATTATTATTATTATTATTAACAGACTTGAAAATAATTCAGTTGGGCAAGTAAGGCATAACTACTTTTCCTCTGATTCCTGAACAGGGGAAAGTGTGAGTCTGGAGAGCACTTTTTCTCTGCTGGATTTGATGGGTACCACTAATCTGACCCGTTATTACCGCTACCCTGGATCCCTCACCACCCCTGGCTGTGACGAGGCTGTGATATGGACCGTCTTTGCTGACCCAATTCTGCTCCCTCCCACAGTGGTAAGACTACAGCTGCGACAGGGCATGAACAAGCAGATCCACATCTGAAGAGTTCAATTAGCCATTTTATTGCTCAAGCTTATAGCACAGGAATCTTCTCAGACGGTTTGCACCTGAGTAAGACTAGACGAGGTTCAATGGCATTCAAGGGGGGGGGGGGGGCGTCAGACTTTGCACTGTTATGCCCACATAGGGATTCCAGACTAATTCCCTGTTTGACTCCTTCCCCTGGCTCAACCAATCTCTCTCCAACAAGCAGGAATCCAGCAGAAAAATCCATAGATTAATGAAAAAGTATGTGCAAGTGTGCAACGTACAACCACAATTGAGCCCAAAGTGTCCGTTGCTAAGCCAGACAGTTTTTAAGGAAGTTTTGTCCCATTTTACCATCTTTCTTGCCCTAGTTGTTAAATGAATTGCTGCAGTTGTTAAGTTAGTAACATGGTTGTGAAGTGAATGTGGCTTCCCCATTGACTTTGTGGGTTAGAAGGTTGCAAAAGGTGATCACATGACCCCGGGGCACTGCAACCATCATAAATACATGCCAAGCGTCCACATTTTGATCACATGGCCACAGGGATGCTGCAACAGACGTATGTCTGAAAAACTGTCCTAAGTCACTTTTTTCAGTGCCATTGTAACTTCACACAATCATTAAACAAATGGTTGAAAGTCAAGGACTACTTGTATATTAAAAAACAAGGATCTTTCATCATACGCTTGTGGGCACCATTTTGACTTTTTTGACCTCCTTCTCCACAAAGACCCCCCCCCCCCGAGCATGTTTCTCCCCTCTGAACTTCTCTCAAAATGGGGATTTGAGTCTTTGCCCTCCTGACTCAGCCAAATACAAATCTGACATGAAATTGGTCCTTCCTGGGGCTAATCCATTTCCTGTTCCTTTTTTTTTTTTTTTTGCTTTGTTTTAAGTCACTGTGCCCCTGACTTTTCTCTGACATAATTTTACAAATTTTACATGCCATAAATGGTGTCAAAATATAATAAGAAACATATTTCGACACAGAGCAACTAAGGATGACAAGTCCATGTTGCTCATGGCCTGGAGATGAAGTAAAAGCAACATGGCTGTATGAGCAGTCAAAGGATGTTGCCAAAGGATGCTGTGGTTGCGTGCAAGACAGAAGCAATGTTTGTGGTTTTGACATTAAATTGGACTCTTTGCTCCACCAAAGAATTACAGGTAGTCCTTGACTTACGACCACAGCAGAGCTCAAAATTGCCATTGCTAAATGAGACAGTTGTTCAGTGAATTGTGCCCCATTTTACAACCTTTCTTGCCACAGTTGTTAAGCAAATCACTGCAATCGTTGTTAGTAACACGATTGTTAAATGAATCTAGCTTCCTCATTGACTTTGCTTGTCAGAAAGTCGCAAAAGGTGGCCCTGGGACACTGCAACCGTCATAAATATGAGCCAGTCACCAGCATGCGAATTTTGATTATTTGACCATGGGGATGCTGCAATGGCCATAAGTGTGAAAAATAGTCATAAGGCAGTTTTTTCAGAGCCTTTGTAACTTCGAACAGCCACTAAACAAATGGTTGTAAGTCAAGGACTACCTCTATAGTAGGCAATCAGTTCCATTCACTATTAAAAATAACTGTTTTTGCCAGGTTTTAGGAAGACAGTCTCCAAAACATTCTTTCCTGTCCATCTGCCTGAATAGTCTTTTCTGTTTTGCTACAAATTAATTCCCATTGTGCTCAGCCCTGGGAATTTCCAACAGAGAGTTGAAGACCGATCTTCTTAAATAACCAAGGATGCACATGAAAAGGATATTGTAATGCTTTGTTGGGCTGCAGAGTTGTATATTGGCCTTGTTGATTTGTCTTGATGCATTTTAGTGATCAGAAACCCTGCAGCTTAACAGAATAACAGTTGGAAGGGACCTTGGAGGTCTTCTAGTCCCACCCCCAGCTGAAGCAGGAAACCCTATACCATTTCAGACAAATGTTTGTCCAATCTCTCCTTAAAAACCTCCAGTGTTGCAGCACCCACAACGTCTGGAGGCAAGTCGTTCCACTGGGTGATTGTTCTGTCAGGAAATTTCTCCTTAGTTCTAGGTTGCTTCTCTCCTTGATAACTTTCCATCCATTCCTTCTTGTCCTGCCTTCAGGTGCTTTGGAGAGTAGATTGAGCTGCTCTTCTGCAGCCCCCCAAATATTGGAACACTGCTATCATGTCTTTCTTGCTCTCATCTCCTCTCCTCTTTCTTTCAATAGGTCAAGAAATTTGCTTCAGAGGTCTCGTTTACAGACCCTTCAAAGGAACCCCAGCTACCACTAATAAACAACTTCCGTCCCCTACAGAAGATCGGAGATCGGAAAGTGGAGGCATCTGATGCTTTGAAGTCTTCAGCCTGTTTTGTTTCCCCTCCAACTGTATTCATCCTCTTCATTTCTATTGCCACCTTTCTACAATTCTTCTCCATATAAGGGAGGATGGCAGGAGCAAACTGTTATGTACTGGGCCTTGCTGAAGTCATTCAGCAAGGCTCAGAAAGTCTGCAGAGAGGCTGGGCCTTGCTGAGTCATTCAGCAAGGCCCAGGAAGACTGGAAACGGGTTGCAGAGACCCGGGCAGACCACGTGTCTGCCCGGGACCGGTTGCAGAGATCCGGGCAGACCACATGTCTGCCCGGGACCCAGACAGGCTGTCTCCAGCCTCATGCGCGAGGCAGGAGAATAGCCTGCATCGATTGGCTGAGCATTCCCTTACCAGGGAATATAAGAAGGAGTGGCCAGTGTGGCCGGTCGGTGAGTTAGTAGTTAGTAGTTTGATTCCTGGTTATGTTTCTGTTCAGTAAATATCTTCAATAAAGAACGTTTTTGTTGTGCACCTGCCTCGCCTGATGTCTCATTCCAGAGAACAGAACACTGGCGACGAAGGTGGGATTCGCCGCATCGGAAGGCTATTACGATGCTGCTCGGCCTACTCACCTAAAGGCCTGACGAGCGGAGAAGTTCGGCGTCCGGTGGAAGCGACTGCCTGCCAGCATGAAGACGCTGGAGGTGAGCTCGGCTTCAAGTGACCCCTTCTCACGCCTCGAAGTGGAAGGAATCAAAGAGAAGCCATTGCTTGCCAGTACGAAGACGCTGGAAGCAGGCTCGGCTGTGTGGGACCCCTTCCCCGAGAAGTACGGCGTCCAGGAGAAGCAACCACCTGCCAGTACGAATACGCTGGAGGTGGGCTTTTGGCTTTGTGGGACCCCTTCTCCGAGAAGTGCGGCATCCTGGAGAAGCAGCCACCTGCCAGTACGCAAACGCTGGAGGTGGGCTTGGCTTCGTGGAACTCCTTTCCCTTCCTTCCTCCTTCCTTGCAGCGAGAGACGTGGACGAGGCTATCCGTCACAGCAATGTCCAAGCTGGGCCGTCTTGTCGAGTCCAACACTTCGTGACCCAGAACCCTCCCGCAGCAGTCCCTGTCCAGCAAGAAGTCGTGCGAGAGGCCTCCGGAGACGAATCCGAGGACAGACTTCAACCGTGGGCGGCAAGAAGATTGAAAGAGCGCAGAGGACAGACGCCTGCATCCTGTCGCTGTTTCGGCTGTGGGGGTCGCCACAGGAGAGCCGACTGCCATTCTCCTTCTGCTGTTGCCGGGCATGTGGCAGGCAAGGCCACATCGCATCAGCCTGCTTGGGTCGCCAGATACACAGGCCCCCTAATGAGTTGCCTCTGAAAGGTACCAAGGTCCCCAGCCAAAACAGGGTGGGTTTTTGTGTGTCCCGTAGGGGGGGTGTAAAACAGGGACTCACAGGCCCCTTAAGGCACAACTGCGCACAGTTGTTAAGTTGCAGGGAGTTCCCCTGGCCATGGAGCTGGACACAAGGTCCGCTCGTCCTATTATTGCTGCTGACACCCTTAATACAGGTTGTTCCAGGAGTGGCTCATGAGTCCAGCTCAGGCCCTCCAAGTTGTCCTCCGTGACTTTCAGGTCTCAAGAGTCAGTGTGCAAGGGAAGGCTACGCTAAGAGTTCAGCGTAAGGAATGCGATGGCCGCCATTCCACGGTCTATACTGACCACAAGCCTTTGCTGGGGTTGTTACTACTAACAAACAATCCCCACACACAAGCCTTTGCTGGGGTTGTTACTACCTACAAACAACCCCCACACATTATATCTCCTAGAATGCTGAGATGCTCTATTTCCTTAGCAGCTTATGATTACACCCTGGTTCACAAACCAGGCACTGAGATGGGCCACGCTGCTGGCCTAAGCAGGTTACCTCTAAAACAAATAGAGGCAGACCCTGCTCCTGCTGTGCATATTCTGTCTATTCAGGACTTACCAGAATCTCCCCTCAATGCTAGGGATGTGGCTGCTGAGACAGCCACTGATCACACGCTTGCACGCGTGCTGACATGTGTGTTGTCAGGATGGCCTGACACGTGTCCTGGTACTGATTTCCAGAGCTTCTGGCGCAGGAAGCACGAAGGGGTGCATCCTGTGGGGCAACCGAGTAGTCATCCTGGCCTCATTGAGGACTAGAGTATTGCTCTCTCTTCATGAGGGACATCCAGGAATAGTGAGGATGAAGGCGCTTGCGCGCAGCCATCTTTGGTGGCCTGGCCTCGATAAAGACATTGAGGCCCAGATTCAGGGATGCCAAGTGTGCCAGCAATCACAGCCAGAAATGCCCCAGGCCCCTGTACATAGGTGGGAGGAGACACTCACTCCTTGGTCACGTGTCCATATAGATTATGCTGGGCCCTTTCAGGGGCAATTCTTCCTTCTCCTTGTGGATAGCCATTCCAAGTGGCTAGAGGTCGTTCCTGTGTCCTCTACTACTACTGCCAGGACCATCCAGGTGCTCAGAGGAATCTTCGCTTCACATGGCCTTCCTGATGTTTTAGTTTCAGACAATGGTCCACAATTTACTTCTTCTGAGTTTCAGGCATTCTCCAAGACAGCTTGATCTGCTCCTTTTCATCCTGCCACAAACAGTCAGGCTGAACGCATGGTGCGCACCACCAAAGACACATGCAAGAGAATCACTCAAGGAACCTGGCATCATCAGGTTAGCTGATTTTCTTTGCACATACTGCACCACACCTTACACAGCTACAAGAAGAGCCCAGCTGAATTCCGCTGGGGAGTCGCAGATGCATTACGAAGCTGGACAGGCTGCACTCAGACCGGGTGGTGCTTCACAGGTGCCACGGCTGCAGGCACCTTTGGGACTCCAAGTGGTTTCATCAATAAAGGGGTTACCTTAACACTTGGTTGTATGTATCATGTTACTGTGAAGGAAAACCATCTCCTTATTGTACCAAAGAGAATGTCTATGTTGTACAGGTGTTAGTCACTGTAAAGAGTCACATCAGTGAAGTCATGGGGAAAACAAGGGTTTCACCATTGCAAAATGTATGCTTCCAACTTAGCCTGTATTATCGTGTACCTACCATTGCTAAGGCTACAGATGCTAAACCATGCCTGGAATCCTCATGTAAGCATTCCTGCAAATTTTGTACACTCCTCTCGCTCCTATGTTCAGGATGTGTAAGTGATTGTGACACATTCTATTCATAGGGCGTTCGTTCAATGGGAGGAATCCAAGTCCTTTTTCCATCTTGTGGCTCATTTCGACGCCACATCCACCAGTTACGCTGGCGGCTTCCAGGGCACGGTTCCTCCCCTGGCTCCGCTCTCGGGGGGGGAGGGGGACCCCAAATTATGATTGGGGATCACAGTCTCTCCACGAGGGCGCATCTTCTAATGCTCCAGATGGGGGTCTTGCCACGGAAGGCTCCTGACTTGGGCAGAGGTCCCTGGCTAGGGACAAATCCCCGTACATGGGTAATCCTGCTGCTGGTCTTGGGCTCGAGGGACAATGCTCCCAAGAGGAGTCCCAGGGAATTCTGGGGAAATCCACCCCGCCAAGGGACTGGGGGAACTCAACCCCTCCAAGGAACTCTGGTGTTGGGTCTAGCGGATCCAGCCAGTCAGCTGTCAGGGGGAACCCCTGAGTTGTCTGGGGAAAATAGCCCTGGGGTGTTTGCGTAACACCTAACAGGCACTCCAGGCACCTATGCCTATGGCAACACCTACCTCGAAGATTACAACTCAACACCTACCTCGAAGATTACAACTTTAATTAAACCCAGTCTGTTTCCATGCAGCAGAATGGGTTAAGAGTCCCCCAAGCAGTTACAGAAGATGTGAGGTCTCTGAGGTGCTCATATTGCTAACAAAGTGAAATATACCCAGGAACTGGGGGGTTGTAAGGTAAAGACTGTTGGAACAAAGGCCAACCGCCCTGCCATGAGGTTGTGTGTGTTTAGTGTTAAACAACGTGTATGTATTGTTTAATCCAAGAGGGGAGGGGTGTTATGTACTGGGCCTTGCTGAAGTCATTCAGCAAGGCTCAGAGAGGCTGGGCCTTGCTGAGTCATTCAGCAAGGCCCAGAAAGACTGGAAACGGGTTGCAAAGACCCGGACAAACCACATGTCTGCCCGGGACCAGTTGCAGAGACCCGGGCAGATCACATGTCTGCCCGGGACCCAGACAGGCTGTCTCCAGCCTCGTGCGCATGCATGAGGCGGGAGAATAGCCTGCATCGATTGGTTGAGCATTCCCTTACCAGGGAATATAAGAAGGAGTGGCCAGTGTGGCTGGTCGGTGAGTTAGTAGTTAGATTCCTGCTTATGTTTCTGTTCAGTAAATGTCTTCAATAAAGAACGTTTTTGTTGTGCACCTGCCTCGCCTGATGTCTCATTCCAGAGAACAGAACACGAACCATATGGACTTGCCATTCCCAAGAGGTCACAGCTAGACTACCACCTTTCTGCCCTCCACGAGTTCCATTTTTACCTCCTTTTAACCCTCAAGTAGTTTATTTAGGGGCAGAGGCCCAGAAAAATAAAGTCCAAAAGTCGGGAGGTGGCTAAGAATCCCATCAGTCAAGGAATTTCGGCTGGCAAGGTCCAGGAGAAAAGCCTTTTCTGCTGTGGTCCCCACCTTCTGGAATATTCTCCCCTTGGAAGTGAGGTCTGCCCCCAGACTCTTGGCCTTCCGGAAGAATCTGAAAATTTGGCTCTGCCGCTTGATCTGGGGCCACGACAGGGGCCTGCTACGTTGGGGGTGACTTGACTGAGTCACCCACCATCTTGATTTTTTAGCTTTCTATTTAATTCTGCTAATTTTAATTGCTTTGTATTGTCTTTTTTATTGTACTTTTTATTCTAATGTAAGTTGCCCAGAATCACTGTATCAGTGAGATGGGTGGCATATTAAACAAACAAAACAGGTAAATAAATAAATGAAAAGAAAAATAGAAATACAGAAAAACTGGAAGGAAGCTAATATTGCTTGACCCAATCACTGGGATAAGGTGCTGTTTGCCACGTTAAAGCCAAAGCTGAAGTGAAATGCTCCATGTAAAACCAGGTATTATGACATCGAAACCAGTAGATCCATCATTTTCAAAAAGATGTTAGTTTTTCTAAGATCAGAGAGATAAAATACATGGTAGACAGATGATGAGGGAGGGAGAATGAGAGAGGGGGAGAAGGAAAGAGATTCAGATATGGGTTTTCGGGTGGCTATCGTTTCATTTTTTTAAAACAATGAAAATCAGTTTTAGCTCTAGCTGCATTAAAATACTCAACTAAGAACATTCACAATTGTGGCGACTTTGGCTCTGTCCGTCCCGCACATCACAAGCGCTGCAGAGAAATGCCGTCTTCTCCTTGTTGCAAATGCCACACCTTTGTCTTCTTACACAGAGCCAAGCCCGTACAGTACATTCAGCTAATGTTGAGGCAGCTCTGCAAGGCAGCTTAAGCTGCTTATCTCGTTGGCTAATGCCAGCTGGAAATGAATCAACCTTTTGTGATTGCTCCACAGGTTTCAATCATGCGCCAGGTTTGGCAATGATGCTGGCCAGGAGTTTGCCTCAAGCCCGTCCCAATTGGAGGCTCTCCTGTTTCTTTATAATGACAATCATTGCTGGGACAGGAAGTCCAGAAACTCTTTCATTTTTTGGAATGAGGGGGGGGGGGAAGAAGGGCTATGTTTGAGAATGGGTGATTTCTATGAACTTTCCCATGATCCTTGATTCCCGCTTGGACCGAACCTCCTCTCAACCAAGCAATGGTTAGCCATAAGCATTGGAAAGATCCGTTAGCCCAGTGTGCCTTGCCCAAATGGGATCTGAGCCGGAAATATAAATTAATACAGATAAGTCCAGTGTTCCAGTATCTGAGGGGCTGCCACAAGGCAGAGGGGGCCAGGTTGTTCACCAAAGCACCAGAGGGAAGGACGAGAAACAATGGTTGGAAACTGATCAAAGAGAGAAACAACCTGGAATTAAGGAGAAACTTCCTGACAGTGAGGACAATCAACCAGTGGAACAGCTTACTCCCAGAAATCATGGGCGCTCCAACACTGGAGATTTTTAAAAAAGAGGCTAGACAGTCACCTGTCCGAGACGGTAGAGGTTCTCCTGCTCGAACAGGGGGCTGGACTAGAAGACCTCCAAGGTCCCTTCCAGTTCTATTCTATTCTATTCTATTCTATTCTATTCTATTCTATTCTATTCTTATCACAACTGATCCCAAAATTTCCATTGCTAAATTCACTTGTTAAATGAATTTTGCCCCATTTTATGACCTTTCCTGTCACAGTTAGTACACAGTCGTTAAGTGAATCTGGCTTCCCCATTGACTTTGCTTGTCAGAAGGTCTCAAAAATTGATCACATGACCCCAGGACACTGCAAATAAATGCCAGTTGCCAAACATCCAAATTTTGATCACGTGGCTGCAAAGATGCTGCAACGGTCTTTAAGTGTGGAAAATTGTCATAATAAGTCACTTTTTTACAGTGTCACTCTTAACTTCAAACGGTCACTATATCAATGGCTATAAATGGAGGACTATCTGCATTTCTTTATTTAAGTACACAAGGAGAGACCTCTCACCCAAAGAGAGGGAAAGAGAGCAAATTAGAAAGGTAGAGAATCACTTTATTCAATTTCAATTTCATACAGTGGTATCTTGGTACTCATCCTTAATTGGTTCCGGTAGCCGCAATAAGTACAAAAAACGATGAGTACCAAACAAATTTTTCCCTTAAGGAATAATATAGTGAGTCACAAGGGAGCTGACATCAACAAGTTCTAGCTTGTGTGTTGAGTACCAAGCAAACGATGAATACAGGGACAAAAATGCATTGAGTACTAAATTCGATCAGTTTCAGAGCCGCTGAGTACCGAGGTACGACTGTCTTGGGTTGGAATGAGTTTTTTTCTTTGGTTGACATCATCTGACTCATTTATAATATAGCACGCGTGCTCAGCAACTTTATATGTACCATGTAACATTTCATTGCATCCCATAAAACTTTTGAGTATGATCTTGTTAATGCTCATCATATTCAGGAGGTGTGGCTGTTACGTTAGGATGAATTTGCAAGTTACTGGAGTTCAGATTTACGTACGAACTAGAAACATCAATCAAAGAAACTCCTAACTACTGAAAACATTGCTCAGAGAGCCCCCCCCCCCCGCTCTTTCCTGTTGCCATCAGACTACCTTTCTTTGGGTTAAAAAAGGAAATGAGCAGACTCCTAACGAATGTCACCTGGGTGCAGATAGGAAGTTTGCCCCTCATCCTTTTATCAGGGAAGTAGAAGAAAGTAACAGAAAGTTAGATGAATCTGTTTTTTTGTTTTTTTTTTAAGAAAGATGTTCAGCCCTGGACGAAATGGCCACAGAGGATGTGACCAGAAGGAAGGATCTGTTCCTGCCGTAATGAAGAACTGAGATGTTTGCCAGCAAGTCAGGGTGGCTCAGCTGGCAGACCAACATTGTGCCAAGTTTGTGCTGGCAAAGCTAGCAAAACCTGCTTTTGGTCTGGAGCAAGACAAGTTAGGCAGAAATTGCCTTCACCAGAGGCTGGAGTCGGATGCAGGATATATGTTTGCATGTCACCTCTAGATATGGTTAATGGGGGACCTTTTCCTTAGGCAAGCAGGCTGTATGGACGAGCCCCAAAGTGTAGAGAGTAATCAAAACACCTGTGATAAAGCCCCAGCTTGATTCTCCTGTTATTGGACAATAGACAGTAATAGGCTGGCAGAACAGCAGACCAAGATCTTTGTTGAATAAAAAGGGAAAGGAATTATCACCCCATAACTAACTTTCCATCTCGCTACCAGAACTAGTTTCTTTTTGCCGTAAAGCTGAATTTGTGAACTGCAGAAAATATAACTAAAGATGAAGCCAATGTAATTTTCTGCTACAAGTTGCTCCTCAGATGTGTGTGTGTGTGGGGGGGGGAAACAACCCTTTTTATGTGGATTCACAAAATGAAAATAGTTTTGTCAGGATCTTGTGAATAAAATGAGACAATCACCAAGCTAGATGGTGATTGTCACGCAGGGATAATTTTTACTGTTGTTTTGAAATAATTACATGCGGGAAAAGGCAGTAATTCAGATCGGGACAGTGATGGGAACAAAGAAATGAGGTTTTCTCCCTCTGAATACCACAATCCTAACCTATGGCCCTTCATGCCACAGGCTATTTTTTTCACACAAAAAAACCAAAAAAAACAATACAGCAACAAGCTGTAACAAATATACAATTAGTCCTTCATTAATGACCATAGTTGGCACCAGAATTTCCATTGCTAAGCAAATTGATTGTTAAGTGAGACGTGCTTGATATTAGTACAATCTTTTTTGCCATGGTTGTTAAGCAAATCACTGCAGTTGTTCAGTGACTCTGCTTGTCAGACCCCAGCTGGGAAGGTTGCAAATGGTGATCACATGACCCCGGGACATTGTGACCATCAAAAATTCATGCCAGTTACCAAGGGCTTGAATTTTGACCACTGACCCTGGGGATGCTATGACAGTCGTAAGTACAAGGAATGGTCATAAGTCCCTTTTTTCCATGCCATCGTAACTTAGAACCATCGCTAAATGAATGGTTGTAAGTTGAGGAGTTCCTGTAGTGTCCAGTTGGGTCCTTACAAGATGAACATATTCAGCAATCAGCTCATCAGGATGGGTCTGTGAATGTATGTAGCTTGTCTGGTTATGTATAGCTTGTGATAAACCTATTCGAGACAACAGCTCAAGGAAGATATCTCAAGACAGACACAGATTTCAACAGATAGTTAGAACCGCAGAAAAAACAACTGCTACCAACCTGCCTTCCATTGAGGATCTGTGTACTGCATGAACCAGAAAGAGGGCTGAGAAAATATCTACAGGCCCCTCACATCCTGGACATAAACTGTTTCAACTTCTCCCCTCAAGACGATGCTACAGGGCATTGCATGCCAGTACAACTCGACACAAAAACAGGTTTTCCCCCATGCCATCACTCTGCTAAATAACTACACTGTCAAACTACCTAGTAAGTCTGTATTACTATTAATTCTTCTCATCTTTCCTATTACCTATCTCCTTATCGTCTTATGACTATAACTTTGTTGCTTATGTCTTATGATTTATATTGTTTTATTTAGTATCCTACTATGCTTTATGTTGACTGCTTATGTAGTATACTGTGACTATCATTGAGTGTTGTATCTTACGATTTATGATGAATGTATTTTATGATTATTATGATCATGATTTATCACTTGTTGCTTGTATGTACACTGAGAGCTTATGCACCGGAGACAAATTCCTTGTGTGTCCAATCCCACTTGGCCAATAAAGAATTCTAATTCTATTCTATTCTATCCCTTTCAGTGGATCATATTTTCTTACTATAATTCAACCTTCTTAACATCCCCTAAATCTGTTGGGATGGCTATTGTCATTAGATATTGCATACTTATCTCATCTTTTTTTCAGGAAGATCAGCATTTTGTACTGTATCTGTTTCCATTCCGACCTCTGTGTCCTCATGATTAACTTTGTGAGGTAAGTTAGGTGTGGATAGTCAGCAACCTGTAATTATCTAATAAATCTTGTGACTGAGTGGTGATTTGAACCTGGTCTTGACCTGAACATAGGTCAACCTGTTAACTGTGTCGCCATAAGGGTGGCTCGCTGGAATACTGTACAGGAAGTCCTCGTTTAGCAACCACAATTGAGATCAACAATGGAGCCAATAAGCTAAGCGGCCTTTAATTAAAACGGCAAATGTGCTTATGATCTTCTTTCTGCTTTCCTTTGCTTTACAGATCTGCAAAGGTCATAAGTGAGAGGACTGGTCACAAAGTTACGTTTTTTATCACCATCATAACTGTGAACAGTTGCTATATGAGACAGTTGCTATATGAGGACTATCTGTACTGTACATATCCCCTAATTTCTACATTAGAAGGACCTGAAAGACACTCTCAGAAGAATCTTATGGCATCTTATCTAGATTTGAGTTAAAGGCCTTTTTATTTTCTTAGAAAACACTATATATTTTATTTTATTTTTAAAAGAAGTTTTATTGATTTTTTTGGTTTTACAACAAAGTGCTTGAGACTCATTGTGGGGATAGGGTACTCCATAGAAGAAGGTAAGAAACATAATCATACATATATAGTTCAAATTAATTCTTTAAAGATTCCCTCTCTATTTTGTCAATCAAACAAAAAAAAACTATCAATAATATTTCACCCATCTCCGATCAATTCCTGTTTTCAAGCTTAACTAACTTACAATTACCATACTCCAATTTAGCCTTAAATAAACACATAGTTTACACTTCGGGTATCCAATTTCCCTTATTTCGTAAAATATAAATTGTTTCTAAAATATACATATTATTCCAACCATTCTATTATACTTCCCAATTAAATTCTATCTCTTATTCTACTGTATTTCAAATATATATTTTATAAATCAATCCATACCTTTAGAACCCCTTTTTAACTCCTTACCTAAAATTTAATCTTATCAAAATCATTATACCTTAAGAAAAAAACATATTATTCCACCAGACACCTTCTTATTTCATTTCCGGTCTATATTCTACTTCTTCATCTATTAACTTTTTGTTTACCATCTTTTCCGTATTACATTTCCCAACCATAATCAAATTACATCCCAACCATAGTCAAATCAATAATTTTCATTTCAGTAGTATTAACTCAGTCAAAATCTCTAAAAGCCTTTTTAACCCTCAGGTAACATTTTAACTCTCATTTTTAAACCTAATTCTAGCTTTCTTTTTGTGCCAAGCAGGTTTCCACAAAAGAGCCTCTAAATCATCAAATCTTAATATTTGATTGTACATATTTCTCCACAATTGAGTCTGATAGTAGTCCTCTTTTTTCCAATGTTGTCTGCACTACATAATCAGTCTTATTCAGTACGGTAGTTATTCGTTGTTTATCCATGTTATCACCATTTTCGATGCCTCGTATTTGGAAATCAATTCCTGTTGCTTTTGGGATTGTAGGTGTTTTAGTTAGAATCCTCCTTTGGTCATCGAGATTCTCCATAACTTGTATATGAGATGTAATATCTTCCTCTGTGTTGTTTGGTTCCTCTTCTGGTGTTGTTTGAATTGTAAAGTAGTCAGTTGAAATCTGAAAGTCAGTTTGAAGCTTTGTAATAAAAGCATTTATTCTAGCATTCACACGTTTATTAAATTCATGTATTCTTCCCAGCATCCGATCACCAATAGATTGTAAATATATTTCCTCCATCTCGTTAAATTGTGGATGTAGTTGCATGCCGGCCTCTTTAGGGTTGATCTTCCGGTTCCGGTTTGCAGCGCAGGCGGTCGCGCAAAGAGTCTGTTCTCTTCGCCGGCCGGTTCCCCCCCGCCGGTAGACCCTGGACAGGGTCGAAAGTTGCCCTGGAGGGGCGACCACCGCTGAGGAGGACACTCGTTGATGGCGGAGGGAGCGGCAGCTCCCTCTGCGGTCTGAGACAGCTCCTTTGGGCCGACGGGGAAAAGATCGGCCATTAACATGGCCGATCATCTAGCTGCTCCAGCCGAAAGTCACAAGAACATCTAAGCGAAAAGAACCACCGTGGTGATCCGGGTGAGACCTTTCCTTCCCTCTTGGTACCCTATTTACTTCCCTGTGAAAAGCTTCTGGAATTATTTCCCTATTTTAAGAGAGCGGCGTTCAGATATTTGGGAAAATGAGCTTTGAGAAAAATAATAAATTTTTATTGACTATTTGAGTTGCTGGATTCGGGGATCCTGAAATTTTTTTTCTTGTGAAGATGGATTTTCTTTCTCTTTGCCAGCTTGTCTTTAATTTAAGCGGAAGCCTTTAGGGAGAGGGGTAGAGCATTTTTTCCCTCCCCCCCTTCTGAACATTATTGCTTATTTTAAAACTTTTTTCTGCAGTCTGGGTGGCTTCTTGCGGCTTGAAGTTGCAACAAAGTATCGTTTTAAGCTGAGACTTTCATTCCCTTTTGCCAGGTGTGTATTCAGACTAAACTTGGCTCTACGCCCAGACACTTGGCTCTACACCCAGACATTCCTATCTGTGTTGAAACCAGCTGAAAGAAGGTTTTCATTTTTTCCCCCTTTTTCCTATTAGTTTAACTGAACTTTACAGTACAAATTATATATTTTAGACATATGGACTTTCTCTCTTTTTTGGATTATTAACATAATAATTGACTTGCAAGGCACCTTTTTTTTATTACTACTCTGGATTATAAATTGGATGTTTTATAATACTGACTTTGGTTTTTTCTGCTTTTTCCTTCTTGTTTGACTTGACTTTTTTGCTTTGTTTTTATTTCTGTTTGGATGTTACATTTTATAATATCCCTATTATAGAATTTTTATTGCTGTATTTATCTTCCAAGCGGAATTTTTACCAAAAAATTAAGATTATTTTATTATTGAAATGGAATTTTACCTATAACTTGACTATGGACTCACACTAGAAAATTTTTTGGAACTTAAAGATTTTATTACTATTTTGGATTACAAATTGGATATTTTTTTATAATATTCACTTTGGTCTTTTTTTGCTTTTTTCTTCCTGTCTGGCCTGACTTTTTTGCTTTTTACTATTCCTTTTGGATGTTATACCTTATAATAATATCTCTACTATAGAATTTTTAGTGTTATATTTACCTTCTAAGCTGAATCTTCTCCAAAAAACTAAGACTATTCTACTATTGAAATGGAATTTTACCCACAGCTTGACTATGGACTTTTACTAGAAAAAAAATTGGAACTTAAAGAACAATTTAGAATGAACATGAAAGAGGATGCTCCAGAGTTAAAAATTGAATCTCAAACTTTGACTGACCAATTTATAGACCAAGAAAACACTATATTTTAGATGCCTTTGAAGTCAGAGTAGGTAAGGCACTACTACATCCTAAACCTCTTTTCAAAAATATTTATATATTCAGTTCCTACTAAGTCTCATGATAGAGTCTCGTGGCAGAGATAGGCTGACGTGATGCGAGTTTGTATCTACCGAATATATAGAGTAATAAATGCAAGTTTTATTGAAAAACCACAACAAACATTTGTGGATATTACTGCATTCATTTAATGTTGTGCAAAATTAGACTCACAACATTCAAGATGTGAAGACCAGGTCTTCTTCAGGAGGATCTGAAGTCCTTTTCAAAATATTATGCTAAAGCACCTTTGCAGGCAATAACCCAGTTGTTTATGTTCCTGGTAGTAATAGACATTTCGACCATTCAAGGGCTGCACAAGGCGGAAATTGTTTTGCATTTGCCTCTTCTCCTGAATGGTGGTAAAATATAGCGAAGTTGTCATTTTTTTAATCTGGAAAAAGAGAGGGAAAAACCAATGGCAGGAGAGAAGAAGAAGGGAGAAGACAGCAAAAAGTGAAAAATTACTTCATCTACCCAGAACACAGATGTTTAATGTCTTAAGTAGGGATTCCTGACTTTCAGCCCAGAGCGCTATTTCCTCAAATTACAACAGGTCAATTTCCTGTCATTTCAGGCAAGAAATGTGGAAACACATAAAAAGGTAGTTCTCAGCTTACAACCCAAGCTAAGAGCAGAATTTCTGTTGCTACGCAAGGCAGTTGTTAAGTGAACTTTGCCTGATTTTGTGAACTTTTTTGACAGTTGTTAAGCGAATCACTGCGGTTGTTAAGTTAGGAAACACACAGTTGTTAAGTGAATCTGACTCCCCCATTGATTTTGCTTGTCAGAAGGTCGCAAAAGGTGATCACATGACATTGGGACACTACAACCGCCAGGAATATGGGCCAGTTGCCAAGCATCTGAAGTGACCGTGGGATGCTGCAATGGCCGTAAGCATGAAAAACAGTCATAAGTCACTTTTTTCAGTATTGTTGTAACCTTGAACAGTCACTAAAGGAACAGTTGTAAGTCAAGGACTACTGTATATTCTAAAAATAAAATCTTGGGGCTTAAATGCACATTGTGATTCCATCTCATGGAGTTCTCAGCAGACTTACATATACCTGGAACTTTCCAAAGTTTGTGCCTTAACTACCAGCAACTTGGTATGTATGATCTAGGTATGTCCAATTGGTCCTGCTATTATGCAAGATTATGGGCCATAGAGAATCCCTAGCACACCTATTCCCACCAGGGGTTTTTATGGGGGATGTTTTCACTTGGGGAGGGCAGCCAGCTCCCTGGACAATAACCTAAAAATGTGTTAGCCCTGGTGGAGCAAGAATACAGATAGTCTGCAACTTACAACAGTTTATTTATAAGACAAGACAAACCTTTATTGTCATTTTTTTACTATGAACACACTGGGCCATATTAAAAATGAAATTCTGTTGCCGGCTCACAAGAAAGTATATATCTACCACACACATACATAGCACACACACACGTGTGTGTGTGTGTGTGTGTGTGTGTGTGTGTGACAAGCAAAGTCAGCGGGGAAGCCAAATTCACTTAACAACTGTGTGACTACTTTAACCACTGCAATGATTCACTTAACAGCTGTGGCAAGAAAGGTCATAAAATGAGGCAAAACTCATTTAACAAATGTCTCGCTTAGCAACAGAAATGGCTCAATTGTAAGCCATAAGTTGAGGACTACCCGCATTGGGCAACACTCGTGTTTCACCGTCTTATCTCATTCCAATTTTAATTTTGGTCACAGACCTTGCATCCCTGCCAATGATATTTAAGGGCCCTCTCAAAATGCTTACCTTTCTAATCGATCAATTAAATCCCACAAGCTTTCTACAGGCCAGCATTGAAGGCCAGTCTCTCTCGCTCCAGAAGGCTTCTGACTACAGACCTGTCTTCTGGGCTGGACTCAGGGGTGGGGAACCTTGGCTCTTTTATGACTTGTGGACTTCAACTCCCAGAGTTCCTGAGCCAGCCTGGCTCTGGAATTCTGGGAGTTGAAGTCCACAAGTCATAAAAGAGCCAAAGTTCCCCACCCCGGTACTCTGCAAAGCATTTTGCGCTGCACAACCCCATTACTTCCCTGCTTCAGATGTACAGAGAGTCCTCAACTTACAACCTTTTGTTTAGTGACCGAAGTTATAACAGCTCTGAAAAAAAGTTATAAATGTTTTTCACATTTACAACCGTGGCAGCATCCCCCAGGGTCACGTGATCAAAATTCAGCTGCTTGGCAACTGACTCCCATTTATGACTGTTGCAGTCTCCCGGGGTCATGTGTGATCCCCTTTTGTGACCCTCTGACAAGCAAAGTCAACAGGGAAGCCAGATTCACTTAACAACCGTGTTATTAACTCAACAACTGCAGTGATTCAGTTAACAACTGCAGCAAAATTCTCTTAGCAACTGTCTTACTTTGCAACGGAAATTTGGGGCCCTGTTGTGGTCGTAAGTCAGGGACTACCTGTATTTCTTCTACCCCCTTCGATTCCTCAGATCCTTCTCCACCCTGGACTGTGAGTTGTCACCTCCTTGCCTGATCCTAAGAAGCACAAGAGTCTGCTAGACCTGAAAATCTAGTTATCTGAGATAGCTGGACAGGCATTTTAGAATCTGAGGTAAAGGAGAACCAGATTCCCCCTTATTTCATGTACAGATTTAACTCGTGAGGAGTTAAGTCTGATCTCCAAACTAGCAATAAAAGAGCTATCATATTTTGCCATATTTAAGAGCAATGTGGATTAGTATTTAAAAGGGCAGGCTGGCATATAGTATAAACCTACAGATGGTCCTCAACTTATGATCACAATTGGGACTGCAATTCTGGTCATAAGTCATTGCAGTCATAATTCAAGGCACCTATGTGACCGGATCCATTTTTTTAAATTTTTTGTCCGTTTTTCAGTGCTGATTAAGCAAATCACTATGATCATTAAGCAAATCCATTCTCCTGAAACTGGCAAAAACATCCAAAAATAACGGACATGTGACCGCGGGATCCTGCAGCCAGTCATAAATGTGAGCAGTTGCCAAGAGTCTGAAATGCAGTCAAGTGACCTTGGGGGTGGTTGTTCTGCAACATTTTTACAAAACACAAGCCATAAGCACCTTTCAGAGGCCATCACAACTTTGAACAGCCATAAAATAACCTGTTATAAGTTTAAGGCTACCTGTAGCTCTTTTAATGCTTCTCTGCTCCCCCCCCCACATCAGTATCTGCCATCAGTATCTGCCACTTCTTTGCCTCCTGACATGGCCAGCTCTAAATGCAAAACTAGATCTACAGTATTTGCTTATAGCAACTCTGTCCTAATCCATAACGGTTTTGCGACAAACTCAGGAATCTGAGCATTTGAGGATCAGCTGACTCTACTAAGGGCCAGTCTATTGTCAGAGAACCTTAGAATCCATTCCTGAAAGCTGAGATGAATTGGATCTTATCCACTCACCACGTGGTAAGGAACCCCAATGGGTTCTCGAAAGACAATCCAGATCACAGACTCTTCACAGTTTGGAGAAGTGAGAGAACCACTGTAGCGGTAATAACTGCTCGTATCTGCTGTCTTCAAAAAGCCACCCAGAGAGAATTCCCCATTTAGATCCCAATAATTATCTGAAAAAACCAGAAAAAAGAGACAGGTACAACATCACCTCATTTTTATTTTAGGCAAGTGGGTGGAACTGGGGGGGGGGAGGGGAGATCCAGAGACTCACCTTTCTCTGGGATTTTGTTGAGAAGATTGGCTAGAGTGGTCCATGGAGTGATATAATTAAACCCTTTGGATATCTGCAGCAATTTGAAAGAAAACAGAACAGTATGTAAGGTCTCCTGTGCTATACTAAGAAACTATATGTACTGTATAGTTGGTGGGATGCAGGGAATAGTCGCTTAGCTTGCAAAATAGTCTCTAAATTAAATTAAATCTTAAATTAGAGATGCCAGCTTGCAGAGAATAGCATGAATGTGCCTGGCGCAGAAGTGGGGTACAGTTGCATTTATGTCTATATATAGCAGTGATGGCGAACCTTTTAGAGACTGAATGCCCAAACTGCAACCCAAAACCCACTTATGCATCGTCGAGTGCCGGGTGGGTGTGGCCCATTGGCTGGGTGTGGCCAATTGGGTGGGCGTGGCCAATTGGGTGGGCGTGGCTGCAGTGTTAACGGCAGACAGGGTGGGACTAAAAAGTTCAATCAATCAATTCCAACTTTGCAAGATTTTTTTTTTTGCGCAAGAAGTTGAAATTGACTAATTGAACCTTTTTTTTTTTTTTGTACACGGGGGCGGAGGCCTAAAGTGAAAAGGTTTTATAAAACCCAGCTGAAGGCCTAGGACTGGGGCGACAGCACGCGTGCGCACAGAGAGGGCTCTGAGTGCCGCCTCTGGCACCCATGCCATAGGTTCGCCACCACTGGTATAGTTGGTGGGATGCAGGGAATAGTCGCTTAGCTTGCAAAATAGTCTCTAAATTAAATTAAATCTTAAATTAGAGATGCCAGCTTGCAGAGAATAGCATGAATGTGCCTGGCGCAGAAGTGGGTTACAGTTGCATTTATGTCTATATATATAGTCTCTGGCTTACAACCATTCATTTAGTGACCAATCAATCAGAATACAGCTGAAAGGGACGTTGGAGGTCTTCTAGTCCAACCTCCTGCTCAAGCAGGAGACTCTATCCAGGGGTAGGCAACCTCGGCTCTTTTATGACTCGTGGACTTCAACTCCCAGAATTCCTGAGTCAGCTATGCTGAGGGGAAAGAGAAAGGTTTCCAAGCTGAGCCATGCTGGCTCAGGAATTCTGGGAGTTGAAGTCCACGAGTCATAAAAGAGCCAAGGTTGCCTACCCCTGCCCTATACACTATACACCCTATACACCGACAATGGCACTGGAAAAAGTGACATATGGCCGATTCTCACATTTACAACTGTTGCAGCGTGCCCATGGTCATGTGATCAAAATTTGGGCGCTTAGCAACTGGCATGTATTTATGATGCTTGCACTGTCCCAGGGTCATGTGATCGCCATCTGCAATCTTCCCAGCTGGCCTCTGAAAAGCAAAGTCAAAGGGGGAAGCCAGGCTTGTTTAATAACCACATGATTCGTTTAACGGCTGCAGTGATTTGCTCAGCAACTATGGCAAAGATCATAAACTGAGGTATGACTCACTTAACCACTGCCTTGCTTAGCGATGAAAATTGTGGTCTCTGTTGTGGTCGTAAGTGTGAAAATGAACTTGGGAAACAGAAGAGAGAGCCACAGATTCGACAAGCATCATGTAAAAAATATCTCTCAGCCCTTGGAAGGAGAGAAGGCACAGGGAGCTTTTCGAAAAAGACCCTCTCTAGTTTTCCAGAGAGTAAAAAGGGGAGGAGGGGAGCCATGCTTTCAGCCTTGCGAGATTCTGTTAATGTAATCTTACAATAAATATATAGAGGTTGTACTCATTTTTTATTTTTTTATTTAGAACATTTGTATTGCCGCCTACTTGCACATGGCGACTCAATGTGGCTTACATCAATAAAAAAAAACACCCTATAAAAAAATAAAACAACAAGAGGAAAAATAAAATAATAAGCCCCTGCCCCCCACCCCAGCGACAACACACATTAAACTAGCCATTTGTGCTTCTTGTCTGGACTACCTCGAAGGGTTGACAGACACGTGTATTATAATTGTCAACACGTGTCCAAACTAACCGACACAATTCTTTCTATTAGTAGGGAAGGTGACATGAGGACAACTAAAGCTGATATCCTGGTTTATCCAGGATTTATCTAACCCAAACTGGTTCTATGAAAGCTTTTAACTCATGATGGGCAGCAGACCCCAGTAACTAGGAGTCCATGCAAATTAACCCAGAAAATAAATGGTAGGCGTGGTATATGGAATTCTCTCTGAAAGTGTCAAATCCCCATCCTATTTGGAAGATGCCACCCTAGGCTGCCCCGATACTCTTGGACCAATCCAGCGCTGGATTGGCATTCCTCCTGGCCAAACATTTGTGCTGCTTACCTGCATGAAGAATGCCACGACAACCAAACCTTCAGGATCCTTCTTTGCATCTTCTAAATCCATATTGTTTTTAGTGTGAACTATGTGCATCTGGTGCAAAAATGGAGAATGAGCATGAGCACCAATATTTTAAACAGAGTGTTAACAATGCAGGTAGCCCTCGACCGTTTGCTTAGTGACCATTTGAAGTTACAATGGCACTGACAAAAGGGACTTGTGACCGTTTTTCCCATTTACGACCTTTGCAGCATCCCCACGGTCACATTCAGACGCTTGGCAACTGGCTCCTGTTTGTGACGGTCGCAGTGTCCCGGGGTCATGTGATTACATTTTGCAACCTTCTGACGAGCAAAATCAATGGGGAAAACCAGAGTCACTTAACAACCCCCTGCTACTAACTCAACAAATGCAGTGAGTCAATTAACAGCAGTGGCAAGAAAGGTCATAAAACGGGGCAAAACTCACCTAACAACTGTGTTGCTTAGCAGTGAAAATTTTGGGCTCAGTTGTGATCATAAATTGAGGACTGTCTGTATAAATTGAGGACTGTCTGTATAAAACAGTTTTTCTCAACCCTGGCAATTTTAAGACATGTGGATTTTAACTCCCAGAATTCCCCAGCCAATCATTCCATCCTATCCTACACACACACACACACACACACACAATCTATAAAGCTCAGTGGTTGGCTACTTGTAGTTCCCACTTGTTCTCTTCAGATAGTTGTGATCAGGACAGTAGTTGTGTTCCCTTTTTAACAAGTAATCTATTCTGAAAGGACTTTGCACCTCCCATTACTGATTTTTACATCCTTCCCCTGAGGACTATCAGCAACATACATAATAGCTTATTATGAAAAAAGTTGCCAAAGTAGAAATGCAGAACGCCTAGTTAAAGATTCTGGTTGCAGAATAGTAAATTGATCTTAGCTGGTCAAGTAATCAGCACTATAGGTTGTTGTCCCAAAGATGTTTTTTCAAGAGGCAACTGGGTTTTCTTTGTTTTTCCTTGAAGATGTTTCACTTCTCATCCAAGAAGTTTGTTCAATTCTGACTGAATGGTGTGAGAGGGATCTCGGAGTCCTAGTGGACAATCACTTAAATATGAGCCAACAGTGTGCTGCAGCTGCCAAAAAAGCCAACACAGTGCTGGGCTGCATTAACAGAGGGATAGAATCAAGATCACGTGAAGTATTAATACCACTTTACAATGCCTTGGTAAGGCCACACTTGGAATACTGCATCCAGTTTTGGTCACCACGATGTAAAAAAGATGTTGAGACTCTGGAAAGAGTGCAGAGAAGGGCAACAAAGATGATTAGGGGACTGGAGGCTAAAGCATATCAGGAACGTTGCTGGAATGGGTAGTTAGTTTAATGAAAAGAAGACTAGGGGTGACATGATAGCAGTATTCCAATATCTCAGTGGTTGCCACAAAGAAGAGGGAGTCAAGCTATTCTCCAAGGCGCCTGAGGCAGGACAAGAAGTAATGGATGGAAACTAATCAAGGAGAGAAGCAACCTAGAACTAAGGAGAAACTTCCTGACAGTTAGAACAATTAACCAGTGGAACAACCTGCCTCCAGAAGCGGTGAATGCTCCAACACTGGAAGTTTTAAGAAGAGACGGACAGCCATTTGTTCAAAATGGTATAGGGTTTCCTGCCTGAGCAGGGGGTTGGACTCGATGACCTCCAAGGTCCCTTCCAACTATTATTATTATTATTATTATTATTATTATTATTATTATTATTATTATTATTATTATTATTATTATTATTATTATTATTATTATTATTATTATTATTATTATTATTATTATTATTATTATTTATATTCCTTGCAGTCATCTGGTCATTAGCACTCTTTCTGGGAGTCGTTGAGGCTATTTCCCCACCATTCTGACAGAAATGAAGAAGCTGCTTAGATCAGGGGTGTCAAACTGCCGGCCCATGGGCCGGACGCATCATCCGGAAGCCACGCCCACCCCATTGCCGGCAATGGCAAAACTGTCCCGATACGTTGCGCGACGTCACGTGACTCGCGAGTTTGACATGTCTGGCTTCAGAGAGAAACAAGAAAGTCCAGTTGCCTCTTGAAAAAGCACCTTTGAAACAACCATGACTTGGATGACTGAGAATCTCCATAGACATCCATTTTCTTTGTGACCATTCAAAGGTACAAAGTCAGTGAAAAATGTAACTTACAGCTGGTCCTCACACCTACAATCATCATCCACACAGTCACCTGATCAAAATTTGGGCACTTGACAACCAGCGTGTATTTACAGTATAACAGTTGCAACATCCTAAAGTCGTGTGAGCTCCATTTGTGACCTTCCCAATTGGCTTCTGACAAGCAAAGTCAATGCAGGAAGCTGGATTCACTTAAAGACTGAGAGTCACTTAACTGCAGCAAACTACTTCAGCCGTGGTGGTGCAATGGTTAGAATGCAGTACTGCAGGCTACTTCTGCTGACTGTGGCTGCTAGCAGTTCGAATCTCACCAGCCTTCAATCCTTCCAAGGTCAATAAAATGAGGACCCAGATTGTTGGGGGCAATATGCTGTCACTGTAAACTGCTTAGAGAGGGCTGTAAAGAACTGTGAAGCAGTATATAAGCCTAGGTGCTATTGCTATCACTTAACGAAAGGTCAAAAAGGGTCATCACATCAGGTGAGATCCACTTAACAATCACTTTGCTAAGCAACAGAAATTCTGGTCTCAGATTGTGGTCATAAGTTGAGAATTACCTGTATTCTCCTACCATCAAGCCAAACATTCATCTCTTAGTAATTTTATTTTTGCCAGCACCCTGAATTGATTACCTCCATGGCATAGCGTTGGCCATTGATTGTGTGCTCTGCACCACTGGTATTTTGGGTGCCCCAATGCCAGTGGGCGCTGTGCAGGAAATACACTGCTGGTAAGCCGGGACCAAAGATTGTTGCTTTGGAATGAAAAGTTAACTGAACTGCAACAGAGTGAAAACAAAATGGAGAGCAAATGTCTTGATGGGTCTTTGACTAACAAGCAAACAGGCATTATTCCAACAGATGTTGATTCGTAAATCCGCCATCCCAGAAAATCCCACTCTTAAAACTGTAAGGATGATAGTAGATTTTAGGAGAAGCTCTCCTATTCTACCACCTCTTACAATATTGGACAACACAGTAGATCTCAACAGTAGAGATCTTCAAGTTTCTGGGTTCTATAATCTCCCAGGACTTAAAATGGACACCTCACATTAGAACCAATTAAAAAGGCAGAACAAAGAATGTTCTTCTTGCGTCAACTCAGAAAGCCCAGATTGCCCAAGGATCTGCTGATACAGTTCTACAGAGGAATTATTGAGTCTGCCATTTGTACCTCAGCAGCTGTCTGGTTTGGTACCGCAACCAAACAGGACAGGTACAGACTTCAACGGATAATTAGGACTGCAGAAAAAATAATTGCAACCAGCTTGCCTTTCATTGAGGATTTGTATACTGCATGAACCAGAAAGAGGGCTAAGAAAATATCTACAGACCCCTCACATTCTGGACATAAGCTGTTTCAACTTCTCCCCTCAGGACGCCACTATAGGGCATTGCATGCCAAAATAATTAGACACAAAGATAGTTTTTTCCCCATGCCATCACTCTGCTAAACACCTAACTCCCACAGCATTGTCTTAGACCTACAGATGTTTACCCATGCAGGCTGTAGTGCTTCTCATCTATTCATCTTTCTCATCCTCTCTCACCTTCTTATCTTTCCTACAACCTTCTCCTATTGGTATACTATGATTTGTCACTTGTTATATCTTATGATTCATGATCTATGACAGGGGTCTTCAAACTTGGCCCTTTTATGACGTGTGGACTTCAACTCCCAGAATTCCTCAGCCAGCCATGAATGAATGAATGAATGAATCTTAACTCTGAAACCTAGCTGTTTTGGATCTCATCTGGAGCCCTTTTTGCAATTCCTAAATTTGTAACAGTTAACAAGCAGGTTCTAACCGATGGAGAATTGCAGCCATGATACCCACATCAGCACCTAGTTTCACATGCCTTCCATTACGCACATCCAATTAATTGGATTGCCCGAGTCCTTAAACCAACAGGAGAAATAAACAATATGTCATTCACAAGTGTCAAAGTCTCTCTCTCTCTCTCTCTCTCTCTCTCTCTCTCTCTCTCTCTCTCTCTCTCTCTCTCTCTCTCTCTATCTATCTATCTATCTATCTATCTATCTATCTATCTCTCACCCTCACCCTCACCCTCACCGTCACATCTGAGTAGCACCTGCTAACATGACTGCAAGAAATGGAATCCAAATCATGCAGATGAAGAGGTGGAATTATGCAAGATGGGATCCATCAGTGACCTTCGTTTTCTGCAGAGCAGAACAAAAGATTGCAATCAGCAAGGGAGAAGAGGATCACTGCCCTAAGAACCTCCTGCTCCTCCTGTCTCTAAATTCAAATCAAAAGGGGTAGGAAGATTTCGGTGCCATCCATATGATGTCCCTCAGGATGTCCCCTGACTTACTCTTCTCCTCCTTAGAGCAGTAACAGAATAACAGAGTTGGAAGGCACCTTGGAGGTCTTTTAGTCCAACCCCCTCTGCTCAGGCAGGAAACCCTCAACCTTGGTGATGTTAAGATGTGTGGACTTCAACTCCCAGAATTCCCCAGCCTTTGTTCCAGCTGCCATGATTTAACCTTTTTTACATACTTTTGGCCTGGATGATTGAGTCTTCATTTACATATTGCATTTCATTTGGGGGAGAAACCCCTACAAGAGTTAGTACATTCCAAAGATTCTCTGACTCTGTGCCTAACCAAAAAAATTTCCTTTTGACTGAAAAAATTACTTGGATGAGTAACGAAACGTCTCGGTTTAATAAACAGTCCAGTTGCCATGATTTAATCTTTTTACATACTTTTGGCCTGGATGACTGAGCCTTCATTTACATATTTTCACAGCCAGAAAGTAATGTGTTCTCCAATTCCCATGCTGGCTGGGGAATTCTGGGAATTGAAGTCCACACATCTTAACATTGCCAAGGTTGACAAATTCTGACTTAGTAGGATACAATTGAATGTTGTCAAGGTCATCTCAGCATATGAGACCCTTACAGGATATTCTTTCAGATCACAAATGTGCAGATCGTATCATTCTTTCAGCCCAAATCTGGGCAACATCTGGGACAGTACTCCATATTTTAGGAAGACTGGAGTCACAGCCAAATCATGGATTTGAATGAAAGGATAGACGTGGCAGGCTTTTGGGGGAGGGGTATCCAGGGAGAGGGCAGATGTTGGGGTTCATTCTATTCCACCTCGTGTGAATCTAGAGTTCACGTGACAATAAGGAGACACTACATCACTATTTCCCAAAAACAAAAATTAGGGTTTGCATGGAATTGAATCAGCTTGCATGATTCAGTTTCACTCATATTGAATTTGTAGCACAGATCTCAGTGAATGAACTGCAGCTTACTGCTGCCTACCAAAAAATTATTTTTATTATGCCTTCATGAATCACATCACATCTCATAACACAACTATCAAGCCTGGCGGAAAGGAGACCACACAGTAAGCTTAGCCTAAATAGAAGCAATTATTCCAGTTGAAAAACCAAGCTGGATTCCCGAGCTTTACAGGATCATGTAGCCATTGCAACCCAGCTGAATTGCTATTACTAGGAATATACCACTGTGATGTAGCACAAGGTTTTTCAACCTTGGCAACTACCAGATATCTTGGCTTTGATTCCCAGAATGCCACAGCCAGCAGGGCCACTGCTGAGAATTTTGGGAGTTGAAGTCCACCAATCTGGAAATTGCCAAGGCTGGGAACCCTTGGTGTTGAAAATATTCCTCCAAGTGAAGGAACTTCTTATACATTTAGCAATGGATGGTAATCCATGAATACGTACGCTGATACCCTGTATTCTTAATTTGCTTGACGATTTTACGATCTTCATAGCCGTTGAAATATATAGGTCCAAGACTAGAATCATAAATTACTTTATTGAGTTCAATGTTGATGGGAGATTGTCTTGTGCCACCGCAGGAGCCAATAGTCCCCCAAGTGCTAGGTCCTAGCAGAAAAAGAGTAAAGAGATGATCATATTAGATAATAATATAATAATGTAGCCCTTCCATTTTTTCCCCATTTTTTTTTTCCTTTTTGCAATTAGAACATTTTTCTAGAATTTGGCAAACGGGGGGGTGTATGCGCGGATGTATTTACCCAGTCAGTTTCCAGGTAAAACTCAAGGTGTCGGCTATCAATTTTAATGGCCTACATGGCTTGGGGGTCAGGTTATTTGAAGGACCACAACTCTCTTATTAAACCCACCCGTCCCACCGGGCCAGGAAGACAAGGCACGTTGTGGGTCCCATCGATAAGGGATTGTCATCTGGTGGGACCACAAAAAGGGCCTTCACGGTGGTGGCCCCTTCTTCGTGGAACACCATTCCCGCTGAGGTACAGCTGGCCCTCAACCTCTGCTTTTCTCAAAGTCCCTAAAAACATAGTTTTGTCAGTGGGCCTGGGGACCACAAATGGAAATGGAGCTGTTCAAATGGCTGATTTGTTTGTGTTGTTTCTGCCATGGTGGGTGGGGTGGGGGGATTTATGGGTATTCATTATGTGGTGGAGTTTTTAAATTTTGTAAACCAGAGTTCCCCAACGTTTCCAGCTTTGCGGATTGGCTGGTAGGGGGGGAAGGGATAGTTCGCAAAAACGGCCGGCAAGCACGGGCAGCTCCATTTGCGTGAGGGGAGTGCATGGGCACCTGCCGTTCATGTAAATGGAGCACGCGCACATGTGCTCACCCACTGCTCCCACATGTGAGGATGTGTGCAAGCGCTCTCTGGCTGTTTCCATGGCCCAGTTGCAAACCCCTCACGGCCCGCTAGTAGGCCATGGCCCACAGGTTGCGGATCCCTGTTGTAAACCTCCAAGAGTCACCTATCTATGAGTTGGGCAGCTATACAGGTAGTCCTCGACTTATGATAAAAAATTTTGTTGTTAAGCAACACAGTTATTAAGTGAGTTTGCCCCATTTTACGACCTTTCTTGCCACAGTTGTTAAGTAAATTGCTGCAGTTGTTAAGTTAATAACAAGGTTGTTAAGTGAATCTGGATTCCTCACTGACTTTGTTTGTCAGAAAGTCGCAAAAGGGGATCACATGACCCCGGGACACTGCAACTGTCAGAAATATGAGTTGCCAAGCATCCGAATTTTGATTGACTTACAGCAATTCATTTACTGACCGTTCAAAGTTACAACAGCACTGGGAAAAGTGACTTATGACCATTTTTCACACTTAACAACTGTTGCAGCGTCCCCATGGTCATGTGATCAAAATTGAGACATTTGGCAACTGACTCATACTTTTGACAGATGCAGTGTCCGGGGTCATGTGATCACTTTTTGTGACCTTTTGGCAAGCAAAGTCGATGGGGAAATCACATTCACTTAAAAACCTTACAACTAACAATTAACTTAAAAACTGTGGCAAAAAAGTCATAGAATGGGGCAAAACTCACTTAGCAGCAGAAATTTTGGGCCTCATATATATATTGTCTCTAATTACATTAAAAATGCGAATCCCGGGTATATTCATATTGAGAAAAATAGTCGAACACCGGGATAATATAAAAATAACAACTGTTTAGTAAACTTAGCTTTTGTCGGCTAACTGCCGACATCGTCAGAGTGGAATGCCGGAGTTTCGGAAGCCTGCTTACGCGCTCCATGAGCAGAGCACAAAAACAGCTGGTCTTATAAGCAGGCTTCCGAACCTCCGGCATTCCACTCTGACGACGTTGGCAGTTAGCCAACGAAAGCTGAGTTTATTAAACAGTTGTTATTTATATATATATATATATATATATATATATATATATATTTATATATATAAATGACCTGAAAGGAAAAACATTTAGAAGTTCTTCCTCATGTTTCATCATATTTTAACCTCGAGATTGCTAAGGGTATATTGGCAGATACCACATTTGTGATTGCAACATATGGAATTACAGAGATTTTCAAACCTAAACAGTGTGAGGGTGGGTGGGTATGTTCATTCCTTTAAACTCATTATTACCTTTTCCTTCCCATGTTAATGTTTTTTAAAGATCTATGGTTTTGATTATCACTACCTTTATACCATTAGGCGTATAGCGTATGCTATTGTAACGCTAGCCTTTAACAAAAACTGAGATGTAGACTTCCTTAAGGTGTCATCAGTTGAGGAAATAAACAGTAAATTAATTATAATAACAGCCAATATTAAACTCAAGGTGGTCACTGATTCAATTAAAAAATCCCTAGATTGGCACATGCAACCTTGGCAACTTTAAGACCGGTGGATTTCAACTCCCAGAATTCCCCAGCCAGCATGGCTGGCTGGGGAATTCTGGGAGTTGAAGTCCACCGGTCTTAAAGTTGCCAAGATCAGACACCCCTGCCCTAAATGGATTGCTGAATACAAACTTTGTATAGAAGACTCGGAAAAGTTAGCACAACAACTTAAGGCTGCCAAGCAAAATAATTTTGAATATACGAATAAACCTGGAAGATGGTTGGCGTATAAACTGAGAAGGCAGAAAGAGAAGCAACAGATTGTTAATTTGCAAGATGAGGAAGGAGAGATTCAACATGATGAGATAACTAAAAGGGGAATTGCTCAAAGATATTATGAAAATTTATATAAGAGGATTGAGGGACAAAGTGTAGAAAAGATAATAGACTATTTGGAAAAGACAGATACACCGAAGATACCAGAGGAAATAAAAATCATGTTAAACGAGGAAATAAGTATGATTGAAATAACTACGGCTATAAGTAAACAAAAAACAAATAAAGCGGCCGGCCCAGATGGAATACCAGCGGAATTCTATAAAGAGCACCAAAACGTACTTAATCAACACCTATTGGAAGTTTTTAACGACGTTTTAACTGAAGCAAAAATACCTAACTCCTGGTTAGAGGCAAACATAGTATTAATACCAAAAGAAGAGGCGGAAAGAACACAGATACAAAATTATAGGCCTATCTCCCTACTAAACGTCGATTATAAGATTTTTGCGTCAATAATGGCAGAGAGATTTAAAAATTATTTAATTGACTTCATACATTGTGACCAAAATGGTTTTCTCCCGAATAGGCAGACTAAACGGAATATAAGGACAATTTTAGACGTATTGGAATACTACGAATTACATAGCGATTGCCAAATGGCACTCTTATTTTTGGACGCACAGAAGGCATTTGATAATGTTAATTGGCTATTTTTGATCCAACAATTGAAATTAATGGATGTTGGAGAATTTTTTTTAAATGTAATAGCTGCAATATATTCCGAAAAGAATGCCCAGATTATAATAAACGGTGAGGCCACCAACAAATTCAACATTCAGAAAGGTACAAGACAAGGATGTCCTCTCTCGCCGTTGTTGTTTATATATACATTGGAGATTTTAGCTAGGACTGTAAGACAAGAAGAGCAAATTAAAGGGCTTGAGATTAAGAAGGAAAAATATAAACTCCAAGCATATGCCAATGATTTAGTATTTATATTGGAAGATCCCGTGCAATCAGGTCAGAAGCTTTTTGAATTACTGGAGGAATATGGAGAGGTGGCAGGCTTGAAAATAAATAGAAATAAAACAAAGATCATAGCAAAAAATATGACTAACATGCAAAAAGAAAATCTTGGGGGAAAATTAGGAATACAAGTAGTTACTAAAATAAAATATTTGGGTATTGTTATGTCAGCACGCTGTTCATCAATTAGAGAGGATAACTACGGAAAATTAGTTAAACGTATAAAAGTTGACCTAGACCGTTGGAGAAACCTACATCTTTCGTTTCTAGGAAGAATCTCAGCTGTGAAAATGAATATTTTACCCAAAATGATTTTTCTATTCCAAAATATTCCAATCCAATTAGACAAAAAATTCTTTAAAGAGTTGAATAAGTTAACATTAGATTTTGTGTGGCAAGGAAGGAAGGCGAGGATAAAACAAAAGTCCCTACAGGATGCTAAAGAGAGGGGGGGATTAGGCTTCCCGGATTGGGAGTTGTACTATCAAGCTGCGGCCTTGACGTGGATCAGGGATTGGATAATATTGGAAAATAAAAGATGTTTACTATTAGAGGGGCATGATCTCCAGCAGGGCTGGCATGCCCACCTATGGACAGAAAAAAGTAGGAACCATCAATACTTTCTGAGGCATAAAGTCCGGCAAGAACTAATAAAAAGCTGGAATATAGTTAAATGCCAATACTACACAAAACTCCCAGGCTGGTTCTCACCATTAGAAGCTGTTATATACCCCAAACTTTATAGGCAAGATAGGGTTATCACATACAAAGATATCCTGTCAGAGGAAGGATATCTAAAGCAAAGGCAAGAGTTGAGACAACAGGGGATTGCTTTGGAATGGTGGTCTTATCTTCAGATACAAGCAAGATACGCGAAAGATAAGAAAGAATGGGGAATTAATAGACAAGATACGGGGCTTGATAAAATATTATTAGGCTCGGAGAAAAAACAAATAAAAAAAATATATAAATATATGTTAGAATATAAATTATTTGAAGAACAAGTTAAAGAAATGATGGTTACCTGGGCAATAGATTTGGGGCACGCTATAAACCTGGACCAATGGCAGCAAATCTGGGAACGTAATTGCAAAATTACATTGGCAACAACTTATAAGGAAAATCTCTATAAGATGCTCTTTAGATGGCACCTGCCACCGGCTAGGCTCGCAAAAATGTATAGTGGCTACTCACCACTTTGTTGGAAGTGTAAAAGGGAAAAGGGTACGTTTTTTCATGTTTGGTGGGCTTGCAAAGAGGTACAGGTTTATTGGCAGAGGGTTTGGAATTGGATAACAGAAATGACGGGTCAAAAAACTCAATATAAACCAGAGATGCTACTACTTGGCATATTAGAAAAAAATATAAACAAAGATGATATATACCTAATTATTCATGTGATAACGGCGGCAAGAATTTTGTTTGCCCAAAATTGGAAAGCAACTGAAGTGCCTAGCCGAGATGCGTTAATAAGGAAAATTTTGTATTGCGCAGAATTGGATAAGATGACTAAAGAATTAAAAAATCAGGAGGAAACAGAATACTATTTAAGTTGGAATAAATTTTACAAATGGAAAGGAAAAAAAGAAGGAAGGTCATTAGAAGGGATGTAAATAGAGGAAGAATATCTGGAATGTATAAAGTATATGTATAATACGAAATGTCTAGACAAAGATGTATGTCAGAGATGATACACTATGTTCGATGTTTTTTAATCTTTTTTTTCTTCTTCTTTTTTTCTTTTGTATTCAATAAAAATTATTTTAATTAAAAAAAAAAATCCCTAGATTGGCACGTGCAACTTTGGCAACTTTAAGACCGGTGGATTTCAACTCCCAGAATTCCCCAGCCAGCATGGCTGGCTGGGGAATTCTGGGAGTTGAAGTCCACCGGTCTTAAAGTTGCCAAGGTCAGACACCCATGCCCTAAATGGATTGCTGAATTTAGATGTGATCGATCACATTGGCTCTCCAGCAACAAGGCTTGTGGTTACCACAATGAGAAGGTTTCTGGAGCCAGAGGGGAAAAAAAAACATGGCTTACCACACTCTGGTTTGTCATAACACCAGTGATCTGCAAGAAAGAAAAAGAAAAGGGAAATTTAATGGCTTTTTAAGAAAACATTGAAAGTAACAAATGCCCAAAGCATCTCAAAGTATTTCTTCCATTCAGGGGTGTTCACAGGAGCTTCCATAAAAGCAAGATGGCAACCCAGCCAGGTGATCAAAGCCCCGCCCCCTTTTATGTGTGGGTGTCATGTATATGATTATGGACACCATCTTGACTTTTTTGACCCCCTCCTGCAGACAGTCCTGCTCCCATTCAATACCTAAACCATATTTCTGGCATGCAAAGGGGTTTTTCTAATTCTCTTCCTCACCAGCTTTCCCAACCCTTCACATATACTGTAAGAACTGAAGAAATGGAGAAAACTCCTTTCCCCAAGATAAAACACAGATGTTCAAAATGAATCCCCCCCCCCAAAAAGAAGCATTGTCTTTGTTTAAATTTTCATTTCATGGATTACCATAAAAAGAGAGAATTCAATACTGCTACCCGTTCCTGAGGATTGGATCCTTTGAAGGACTGACTCCTTCAAAGTTCAGGTAGTCCTAGACTTACAAGCATTCATTTAGTGACCATTTGAAATTTGTTGTTGTTAATTGCGAAGTCGTGTCCGACCCATCGCGACCCCATGGACAACGTTCCTCCAGGCCTTCCTGTCCTCTACCGTCTTCTGGAGTCCATTTAAGCTCACGCCTCTACTGCTTCTGTGACTCCATCCCGCCACCTCATTCTCTGTCGTCCCCTTCTCCTATTGCCCTCAGTCTTTCCCAGCATTAGGCTCTTCTCCAGTGAGTCCTCCCTTCTCATTAGGTGGCCAAAGTACTTGAGTTTCAACTTCAGGATCTGGCCTTTTAAGGAGCAGTCAGGGTTGATCTCCTCTAGGACTGACCGGTTTGATCGCCTTGCAGTCCAAGGGACTCGCAGGAGTCTTCTCCAGCACCATAGTTCAGAGCATTTGAAATTACAACGGCACTAAAAAAAATGACTAATGACTGTTTTTCCCACTGACTGTTGCAGCTCCCCCATGATCACGTGATCAAAATCTGGACACTTGGCAACCGGCATGAATTTATGACGGTTGCAACCTTCTGACAAGCAGTCTCAATGGGGAAGCCAGATTCGCTTTACAACCGTGTTACTAACTTAACAACTGCAGTGATTCACTTAACAATTGTTGCAAGAAAGGTCACAAAATAGGGCAAAACTCACTTAAGAACTGTCTTGCTTAGCAACAGAAATTTTGGGCTCAATTGTGGTTGTACGTTGAGGACTACCTTTAATCTTAGCTTTGGCAAATGTAAGCTCTTAATTTACAGCTAGGAGCAACTGACACCAAATTTCTCTCCGTTGCAGATGACGATAATTTTCTAAAACGGGCCATCAGTTAAGGAGGGTGTCTCCCACTGAAAACTGAAATTGCAATTCCACATTCTAGGAAGGTCACATGGTAGAAAACCGAGACTTACTAGCACAAACAACGCAGAAATTTTCCAGGATCAGGAAAAACAGGATGCATGTTGATAATTTCAGTGGAAAACCAAGACTTCCCATTGTACCTGCATAGTGGAAGCACATCGTTAACAGACTATAGAGCCCATCTCTTTCTCCCACATGTAGTTTGTACAGCCTTGAGTAGGGGGTTGGACTAAAAGATCTCTGAGGTTCCTTCCAGTCCTATGATTTTATGTTCTGTGTTCTAAATAAAAAAGAAACCCTGGGTTAGGGTTAGGGTTAGGGGTTAGGGGTTAGGGGTTAGGGGTTAGGGGTAGGGGTAGGGGTAGGGGTTAGGGTTAGGGGTTAGGGGTTAGGTTAGGGTTAGAGTTAGGGTTAGGGGTTAGGGGTTAGGGTTAAGTGTTAGGGTTAGGGTTAGGGGTTAGGGTTAGGGTTAGGGTTAGGGTTAGGGTTAGGGTTAGGGTTAGGGTACTAAAGTAGGTCAACTGAGGAGGCTGGCCTTCTGGGATCTAGCAACTCTTGAGTTTCTCCCTACTACTTACCAATATCTTGTATGCTAACTATGCTAAACATTATTAATTCCCTTTCAAAGGAGGTAGAGTAGACTTGTTCAACCTGTCACTCTCTTAACATCTTCAATTCTAATTTGCCTAAAGGTTAAGATCCAACAATGGCAGCTGTCGACGTACGACCACAACTGACCCCCCAAATTTCCGTTGCCGAGCAAGACGGCTAAGTGAGGTTTGCTCAATTTTTGCGACCTTCCTTGCCACCATTGTTAAGTGAATCAGTGCAGTTGTTAAGTAAATCTGGCTAGTAACCATGTTAACTAGTTTAACAACCGCAGTGATTCACTTACCAACAGGAGGAAAAAGGTCGCAAAATTGGGCCAAACTCACTTAAACACTGTCTTGCTTAGCAACAGAAATTTTGGGCCCAATTGTGGGTGTAAGATGAGGACTGCCTGTATTGGATTTTAACCTTCGGGCAAATTGGCTTCTGACTCTGCTTGTCAGAAGGTCGCAAAAGGGGATCACGCGACCCCGGGACATTGAAACTGTCGTAAATATGAGTCAGTTGCCAAGTGTCCGGATTTGATCACGTGACCCCGGGGATGCTGCAGTGGGGAAAAACAGTCATAGGTCACTTTTTTCAGTGCTGTCGTAACTTCGAACAGTCACTAAACGAATGATTGTAAGTCAAGGACTACCTTTACTACAAGAGCACAGGTTGGGAAACATTGCTATATACATGCTATGAATCTCATTAGCAGGATAGACCTGAGCAGGCTGAATCCCTAAGGTGAAGGAAACTGCAGTAGCTGCACTTGGCAAGTGGAGAGAGTGAATAAGGCCGTCTAAGAGCTGACGCTGGCATAATAAATCTTGATGGGTGGGGAAGGGCCTTTCTAAACAGAAGGTGTGAATACCTGCAGAAACATGGCCTATTTTAAACCATCAATGGGGGGCCATGTGACCTCCTGCAGGCATTCAGTGGGCTGTACTGGAAGGCTTAGTTTATGGAAGCTTCCCTATGTGACATTATAATAAAACTGCAGCACCTTAAAAACGCTGACATTTTGAGATGTCCTTTCAAATGGAAAGTTCTAGACCAGGGGTCCCCAACCCCTGGGCCATGGCCCACTACCGGGCCGTGGCCTGTTCAAAACCGGGCTGTGGCAAAACTAGGCAAAGCGCATGTGCACAAAGCTCCACTCGCACAAGCGGAGGGCACTTGATCTCGCGCACACAACTCCATTCGCGTGAATGGAGCTTTGTGTGCGAGCACAAGCGCCCTCTGCACAAGCGGCCTCCACTCACCGAGTGAAGCTTCGTGCATGAGCGCAAGTGCCTGTCGCTCACACCAGCGGAGCTTTGCGTGTGAGCTCAAGCAGCCTCCGCTGGTGTGCTCCATTTGCATGACGGGATGGTGCGCACGCACCGCTCGCACAAATGGAGCTGTGCATGAGTGCGTATGCACCTGCCATTCACACAGACACACCTGGGCTGCCAAGCTGGAAAGGTTAGGGACTGCTTGCTCTAGACTGCCGTTTGTTTATCTTACTCCTAATTCTGACTTTGCTCAGGGGTCAGTAGTAAAGACTATAATGTATAGAAGCAGATTTACCCAATGGAGATAAAAACCTCCTAAGGCTGCTAATCTGATAAGAAGCTTGGAAGATACCACAGGCTCCCCAGATCAACCTCCTGCACAAGGGCAGTACTACATATTTATTGACTGATTGTAAATTTGATTTATAACCTGGCTTTCAGACAGGAGCTCAACATTGTGGCAGTGATGCTCCTTCCACCTGTTTTCCTACATAACCACAACCTGGTTAGGTTGAGAGAGAGGGACTGGCCTCAAGTCACTGACTGAGCTTCTATGGCTGAGAAGGAACTAGAATCTACATCCCCATATTCCTACTCCAGCATTTCACCACTACATCACTTTGGGTTTGGGGCTGACAAAGAGTGGCTAGGCTAACCCAAAGTCACGTAGTGAGTTGTCAAGGCTGAGAGTAAACCAAAATCTGGGTCCCTCTGCTCCTAATCCAACATCTGAACCACTACATTACACATCTGCTTCAGGGAATCAGTGGGAATCTGCCAATCTCTGATTCCTGACCTGTCTTGCAAGAAGGATGTTCCGTGAAGGCCTTGAAAACAAGGCAGACAGAGAATAGTTGGAAATGTGTGGGACTTCACATCAAAGCTGAAAAATGTGTGGCTTCCCTTGGGTTCAAACTCTACCGGTGGTAGGACTTCTCTCTGTTTTGCTTACCTGCTCTGCTTGGCTCTTTCTGGCATTGAAGTCTTGGGGAACTGCTTCTTTTCGGGAGTGTCTTTTGGACTTAGGAAACACGGCTTTTATTATAGGCTTGCTCCTCCCAGAAGCAAGCAGTGGGTAGGCAGGAAAATGGGACACACCTTCAAAGACAAGAGGCATTGGGCCATCCACACAGGGACTTGTCTATTGGTGATTTGTTTACCTATTTTTCATACCAGGAGGAACTCATCTGTATAGCCAACCAATTAAGTAGAATTAGTTGGCTGATAGATCATCGGGCTTTGTAATTAGGAGGCCAGTGGCCTGATCCTGAATTACGTTTGATTAAAGCAATAACAGAGTTGGAAGGGCCTTTGGAGGGCTTCTAGTCCAACCTCCCTGCGCAACTGCTTTGTCTTCGCCCATCTAAAGACCCTGAATACAGGTAGCCCTCGACTTGCGACAGTTCCTTTAGTGACCGTTCAAAGTTACAAGGGCACTGAAAAATGTGACCTATGACCGTTTTTCACAGTTATGACCATTGCAGCATCCACGTTATCATGTGATCCAAATTCAGACACTTGGCAACTGGTTCACACTTATGACAGTTGCTGTGTCCCAGGATCATGTGATTACTTTTTGCAAACTTCTGACAAGCAAAGTCAACGGGGAAGCCGTCAATGGGGAAGGAAATAGCAGGCTCAATTACGGTAATAATTTGAGGACTATGTATATTTAATAAGAGTGCAGTCCAGGGAAGTTTGCCCAGCCAAATATTGCTTATAATACAACTATAATATTCTGGTTTAATTCCTTGAATTTCCTATCAGTTCAACCCCTGTTAATTAAGGGCCTAATTTGGGATTTTCTGGATTCCCCAGAAATTTAAAGGGCTTCAGTAAATTTCGGGTGCAGCCTCCTTCCCTTGCTTTTTTGAGCATTTGAGAATCAGCAGAAATTCTAATATTGTTCATTTAAATAAAGAATGGAACAGAGAAACCTCAGGGCATCAGCCACAAAGCGTACTTACTACTACTCTCCTTTAATTTCTTGGAGTTTATAAGAAGAAACCTGCAACTCCTGCCTTTCGTTTCTCGCACAACAATCCTGGGTGGCAGAGCAGCTTGCTTTCGATAGGAAATTAAATGGTGGTGACGTGCTTGGCAGACAGCCAAACCTATGATCAGTGATAATTATTGGGGACCGGTTTTTAATGCCAAGATGTAGATGCTGGAACTAGTTTTATGCGCCTCACTCTGGCATCTTACGAGGAAGGTGCCCCCTCTGCAATGTCTTTCCACATAATCCAAGGAAAGCAAACTTACAAGTTACAAGTTAACAACTGTAGCAAGAAAGGTCGTAAAATGGGGCAAAATTCACTTAACAACTGTCTCGCTTAGCAACAGAAATTTCAGGCTTAGTTGTGTCATACGTGGAGCATATAAATTATATAAATTCAATATCTGACATCCTTTTTTCACGAGCAATCTTTCGCCATTGCTTTGCTGAGAGCAAGGTCTGTCATCACAATGAAGCATTGTCCTTGTTTGTGGCCCTCGGGGATTGGAGCTGGCAAGTGTTTGCCACTACGGCAAGCAGCCAAAGAAAGTTATATAAAACAATCTGGGGTCAAGAGAAAGCCACTGTCACAGGCCCAGGAGACAAAAATAGGTTTGCTAAGGTAAGCCATTCTAGTAGTCCAACAGCTGTATTTGCACAACAGATTGTCTGCTTCCTGAAGTTTTCAATTTTTCACGGACTCCTTCAAATCACAAACTACCTGACAGGCTAGGTTCTCAAACATGCTGAGTCTCAAAGCACAAACTAAATGCTGAAGTGGCCAAGCTTAACAACCCTGACTTGCAAATGCAACCTTTAAATCAAAAAGTTGGAATTGGATTGGTCAATACCGTTGCTGATGCAACAAAACAGCAAAAAGAAAGAAAAGTGAAATAAATTAACTTGGGTTGAACTCTTAATGCAGAGAGTCAAGATTGGCTTAGCTTAATTTGGATTTGTTCCATTAGCTAAAGATTTGGCAAGCTTTCCTCTGGAATAGACAATATTTTAACTCAGTTATGGTAGCTGAATGTTCATTTGCACTGTAAACAGCCACGGGTTGTTTAACTTTGGCAACACAGAGAAGATTAGGAATTGAATAGATAATGGGAAGATTCTTGTTTGTATCTGAAGAAACCTAAGGAGAAACTAATTGTTCTAATAATTACAGAACCTCCACTTTTTAATCCACAGACTCTGAGATAAGTACTAGATTGTTAGCTTAGGCATTATAAAACGGGAATTAATAAGTTAGAATATATCTTCCTTATAATAGTGTTGCTGAGAAAAAACTGTGCTCAAAATAAGCAAATGATGCAACTTCTTCCATAAAAAAAAAAAAAATCCCACTACTTTTCTACTGAATCAACTAGATTTACCCAACCAAGCATTCTCCAGATGTGGACAACCATCCTTATAATTCCCAGTTCTTATGGTCATTATAAGTCTACCAGGTCTGCAGCTCTTGCAGACCCCACAGATGGGAGGGAGGGAGGGAGGGAGGGAGGGAGGGAAGGAAGGAAGGAAGGAAGGAAGGAAGGAAGGAAGGAAGGAAGGAAGGAAGGAAGGAAGGAAGGAAGGAAGGAAGGAAGGAAGGAAGGAAGGAAGGAAGGAAAATTGGCCATTAGTTGAAGCCTAAGAGTTGCCCATCTTTTTACTATCCTTCATTGACTTTCAGATCTCCTATTTTCATTGCCACATAGCTCTGTTTACAGCTGCCTACAAAACCATCTACGACAGGGGTCTTCAAACTTGGCCTTTTTATGACTTGTGGACTCCAACTCCCAGAATTCTGGGAGTTCAAGTCCACAAGTCATAAAGGGGCCAAGTCTGAAGACCCCTGATCTAGGAAGACACCACACTTAGACACCAGTAGCTGGAGAAAAAAGAGAATAAATATGGAAAGACGGCCTGAGCATCTGCAAAAAGCTGCCTGCTCTTTGAATCTGCCCCTTTACAATAGAACGATTTTATCAGCAACTGTTTATCATTAAGTTCTCTCTGGAAATAAAATAGGGAGGAAAATAAAATAAATCATCCATCAAATCACTCTGAAAAGACCAGGGTGCCTGGAAGTTTTTAGTTGCAAACATCATTAATTCCTGCAGCTACCTGCTGATTAAAGATTTGGGAAGCAGGGGCCTCAACTCATGGGAGACAGAAAAGTAATCCTGTTTTGTTTTGTTTTGTTTTCAGTTCTCATTTAATTTTATGAAAGAGAAAGAACATTTCTTTAAAAGAGGAATTCTGGTGAACTTCTTAGGAACGTGCTATCTTGCGTGGTCTAGGGAGAGCTGTGAATGTCCTGCCTTTTTATTGCAGCATAATCTTTCTAGCTGTCCCCACTTTGCCCCCCTTCCATTGGATGCTAAGGGAAGATAACCACGAAAGAAGGAAATGATAACCCTGGGGAAGTTGTATCCAGGGGCTGGTTTCAGGTGGGGAAATAAGGATTGCCAAGGAGGCTTGGAAAGGAAGAAACAAGGGTGAGAAAAACGAGAAACACCAACAGGAAATGTTCTGCCACTTCCAATAATGAAATATGTTCAAAAGCACCACCAGGAGAAATTCAAATTTTATTCTCGGACATGCTGAAAATGTGAGCTTTTCCCTATTGCACTTCAGTATAGCATAAACGAGGGGTATGATGGGTTAGTGGTTAAAGATGCTGAACTTGTCAGCTGGAAAACTGATAGCCTGGATTTGAGATCCAAGCACTGCATGACGGGGTGAGCTCCTGCTACCTGCCTCAGCTCCTGCCCACCTAACATTTTGAAAGCACGCACATGCAAGTAGATAAATAGGTACCATTTCTGTGGGAAGGTAGCAGCTCACCCCGTCATGTGCCTCAGCGTATACAGGTAGTCTTCGTCTCACGACCACAATTGAGCCCAAAATTTCTGATGCTAAGTGAAACATTTGTTAAGTGAGTTTGGCCCCATCTGACAACTTTACTTGCCACAGTTGTTAAGTGAATCGCTCCAGTTGGTAAGTCAGCAACACGGTTGTGAAGTGAATCTTCCTTCCCCATTGACTTTGCTTGTCAGAAGGTCGCAAAAGGGGATCTCGTGACTCCTGGACAGTGCAACTGCCATAAATATGAGTCAGTTGCCAAGGATCTGAATTTTGATCATGTGACCATGGGGATGCTGCAACGGTCATGTGAAAAACAGTCCTATGTCAGACGTTGTAACTTTGAATGGTCACTAAATGAAATGTTGTAAGTCGAGCACTACCTGTAGTCATGCTGGCCACATGATCACAGACAACGCTGGCTCCCTCAGCAAAGGAACAGAGATGAGCACCTCCCCCCCCCAGAGTCAGACATAACAGGAGAGGGGAAATTTTTAACTGCATAGCAGTGGTTCTCAACCCGCGAACCACTGAGAGAGGCGCAATGTCATCACAAGGGGTCCGCAAAGGCTTGAATCAATGTTATGATTTGAATCTTGAGTTAAGTCTTGGGGGTCCGTGGTCACAAAAGTTATTTAAAAAGGGTCCGTGGTGAAGAAAAGGTTGAGAACCATCGCTTTGTAGCAGAAACTTTGGCAACACCATTTTCCTGCTAGGTGTCTGTGAATTTGCCTCCATCTCATTCCCAGCCCAGGCAAGAGACAGGCTGAAATCATCCTTAACAGTCCGGTGGTGTTTTCCCCTGGAATCCATCTGCACCTGATCACGGTTTGCAAAGTGTGCAAAATGTGTTACGCATTGCCATCAGTTGTGGCAGACGTAAAAGCAAGTGACCAGGGGCAGTTTAGGACCAGGCAGCCTCTCTCAGGCTGACGCAGGCACACACCCCCCACCAGGACTGCTTCATCCGCATCCGCATTGCCTCCCTAAACTATAAAGCACAATTGTGCACGTAGTAAAGGAAACCACTTGCTGGATCTTGAAACAGAGTAACAGGAACCTAGTGTAATGGTGAAACGATGCCATAGTGAAATATAAGGCAATAGTGAAATGAAGTAATAATGACATGTGATGCACTACAAGGCTGAGGTAATCTAATTATGGAACAAACCCAGCCTAACCTCCCTAGCAGAGGATGGAGGTATATAAGAGGTGACACTGAAAAGGAACCTATCATGTCGCCCCTAGTCCTTCTCTTCGTTAGACTAGAGCCACTAGACTAGGGGTAGGCAACCTTGGCTCTTTTATGATTCGTGAACTTCAGCTCCCAGAATTCCTGAGCCAGCATGGGGGAACAATGGCCCCTTTATGACTTGTGGACTTCAACTCCCAGAATTCTACATAAGGTTCTACATTTAGGCAAGAAAAACCAAATGTACAGGTATAGTATAGGGGGTACCTTGCTCAATAGTAGTAACTGTGAGAGGGACCTCGGAGTCCTAGTGGACAATCACTTAAATATGAGCCACAGTGTGCTGCAGCTGCCAAAAAAGCCAACACAGTGCTGGGCTGCATTAACAGAGGGATAGAATCAAGATCACGTGAAGTATTAATACCACTTTACAATGCCTTGGTAAGGCCACACTTGGAATACTGCATCCAGTTTTGGTCACCACGATGTAAAAAAGATGTTGAGACTCTAGAAAGAGTGCAGAGAAGGGCAACAAAGATGATTAGGGGACTGGAGGCTAAAGCATATCAGGAACGTTTGCTGGAATTGGGTATGTCTAGTTTAATGAAAAGAAGGACTAGGTGTGACATGATAGCAGTATTCCAATATCTCAGGGGTTGCCACAAAGAAAATTAGTAAAAGTAAAGAGGGAGAAGGAAACAGACAAAAAAGAATAAATAAGACTAAATTAAGAAAAGAAACGAAAAACAAATAAGAAACAGCCTAAAAAAAAAAAAAATAAAAGAAAAATAAAGTTATAAAAACAAAAAAAGGAGATAGTAAGTTATAAAAAAAAAAGAAAAAGGAATAGAAATTGAAAATATAAAATAACAAAACAAAAAAAAAGAGAGGGAGTCAGCTATCTCCAAAGGCGCTGAGGCAGGACACGAAGTTAATGAATGGAAATAGTCAAGGAGAGAAGCAACCTGGAAACTGAGGGAAACTCCTGAAGTTAGAAAACCATTAACCAGTTGGAGAATAACCTGGACTCCAGAAGCGGGTGAATGCTCCAACACTGGAAGTTTTTAAGAAGAGACTGGACAGCCATTTGTCCGAAATGGTATAGGGTTTCCTGCCTGAGCAGGGGGTTGGACTCGATGACCTCCAAGGTCCCTTCCAACTTTATTATTATTATTATTATTATAATTCCTGAGCCAGCATGGCTGGCTCAGGAATTCTGGGAGTTGAAGTCCACGAGTCATAAAAGAGCCAAGGTTGCCTACCCCTGCACTAGACATACCCAGTTCCTGCAATCGTTCATCATGTTTTATCCTCCAATCCCCTAAATATCTTTGTTGCTCTTCTCTGTAGCCTTTCTAGAGTCTCGATATATTTTCAGTATCATGTTACCCAAAACGGAACACAGTACTATATTCCAAGTGTGGTCTTGCCAAAGCAGTATAAAGCACTACTAACACTTCACATAACTTTGATATTATCCTTCTGTTGATGCAGCCTAGGATTGCATTGGCTTTTGCATGCTGCTGGCTCATATTTAAGTGGTTGTCCACTAGGACTCCCAGATCCCTCTCCCAGTTGAGCCAGGCACCACCTATTCTGTACCTGTGCATTTGGTTTTTCTTGTCTAAGCGTAAAAACCTTATTTCTCACCACTGAGTTGCATTTGGTTAGATAGCACCCAGTGTTCAAGTTTGCCAGGATCCTTCTGGATCTTGAGCCTGCCTTCTAAAGTGTTGGCTATTCCCACCAGCCTGGTGTCATCTGCAAGTTCCCCTTCTATCCCCTCATCGAAATTGTTTACGAAGATGTTGAAGAGAACTGAGCCTTGTGATCCCCCACTGCATGCTTCCTTCCATGTAAATGTAGTTTCACTGAGGACTACACATTGAGTGTGGTTGGTCAGTCACTTACGAATCCGTCTGGTGGTGATACTGTCTATCCCACATTTTAAACACCTGGTGGTGATGGTATCTATTTATTTATTATTTATAAAATTTATTGGCCGCCCATCTTACCATAGGGTAGCTCTGGGCAGCTTACAGTTATTAAAATATGTCCATACATACTGTATGCATTAAAAGATAAATACATTAAAATCAAACATTAAAATCTAAGGGCAGGTGAGGAGGACAGAGGCGGACTGGGGGGAAGTGGGATCTGTTGTTACTAGATCAACCAAATACACTGTGCTGTTCCCACATTGGGGCTCCAAGCCAACTGGCAGAGCAACGTATTTAGACCCTTATGAAAGGATGTGAGGGTTAAAGTCAATCTTTCATTGGGGCCAGATATTCCACAGGGCAGGAGCAATAGTAGAAAAGGCCCTATATATAGGACAATGGTGGTTTGACCATGAGGGAGAAATACTGTGTGTATATATATATATATATTCCTCAAGGTCAAACCATCATGGTCTGGGTTGAATGTGTTGGCAGAAGCTTAATCAGAATCCGGATGTAAATCTAAACCAATTGAAAACTGGAATTGGCCGTCTGCAAAATGAAAATAATTTAATAAGTGTTTACTTGCTAGATTTGATAATCCGCTTTGTAAATAACAGATATTAAGATGCCTCTCTCCTATTGAAGCTCATTAAGTTGCCTGAGGCAAGAACAATCAGCCAGCGGAACAACTTGCCTTCAGACGTTGTGGGTGCTCCAACACTGGAGGTTGTTAGGAAGAGATTGGACAGGGAGTTGTCCAGAATGGTGTAGGGTCTCCTGCTTGAACAGGGGGTTGGACTAGAAGATCTCCAAGGTCCCTTCCAACTCTGTTATTCTGTGATTTGATCTGTATAATGGGCTACATTGTTAGATTTTGGGGGTGATCAGGAGAAAATCCATCCAAGTCTTCTGTACAACTTTAACAAAAATAGCTTACCAGAAACAGCCTTACAGTGGTTTGGCAAGTTGGCAACTGCTCCATTCTAACTACAGCATAGTAACAAAAGAGTTACACTTGCTATTTGCGTGGCCCACAGACAAGTTTTACATTTCAGAATCTCACTATTATACTACCCTACCCAGCTACAAACATCCACACAATCACTGGGTGGTACCAGAGAGTTATCACTGGCTATACCCGTGGTAGTTCATATTTTTGCAGCCAAATCTGGTACCCCTACAGTTTTGTCTAGCTATAAAACAGGATTTGATGCTGTCTGTTTTGCACCTCTAAAAGTTTTAAATCATCAATACAAACTGCAAACAGTCACTAAAGGAGGCAGTCACAAAACAAGGACTACCTTTATCCCTGTTTCTTCTGATGACATAACAAGTGTCACTAGATACATACTAGTAATTCTGTCTAGTAATACAGGGTGGAATTAGTGCAAGATAACAAGTGATATCTTTGCTTTTAAAAAAATTCCTTCCAATCCAAACTAAAATTGGAAAGAAATTATGTAGAAATGATGTACACTGGAAAGAAATTATGTCAACCAGCCATCTGCACAATACAGGTAGTCCTTGAATCACAACAGTTCATTTAGTGACCATTCAGCACTGAAAAAAGTGACTTATGACTGTTTTCCCAACTTACAACGGTTGCAGCATCCCCATGGTCACGTGATCAGAATTCAGATGCTTGTCAACTGGCATATATTTATGACGGTTGCTATGTCCCAGAGTCATGTGATCCCTTTTTGCGACCTTCTGACAAGCAAAATCAATGGGAAATCCACTTAACAACTGTGTTGCTAACTTAACAACTGCACTGATTCACTTAACAACTGTAAAGTTGCAAATTGAGGCAAAATTCACTTAACGACTGTTTTGCTTAGCAAAAAGAAATTTTGGACTCAGTTGTGGTCGTAAGTCGACGACTACCTGTAATGAAACAAAACAGGATTAAATTTGATGTGGGAAGAGAAGCTGTGGCAAATGCAGGAGCATATTCAAAGATGAGCCAAATCTGACTGTGGATTGTAGAGCCTTATTTCCTCAAATTTGGCCGGTTGAAGATGTGTGGACTTCAATTCCCAGAATTCCCCAGCCAGCGGTTGAAGTCCACACATCTTCAAGAGGGCCAAGGCTGAGATACACTGCATAGAGCATTTTAAAAACAAAATGCCCCAAATTCTCCCTATGCAGCCCTCTGGAAGAGGCAGCTGGGCAGTGGCTTTGAATGTTATTGACTTCTCCATTCTAAGCCCCCTTCCGTTTCCTTTCTGGTCATTTGACCCAGAGCAGAATGCATGCATATGTGTGCGCGCGCGCACACACACACACACACACAGACACACACAGACACACACACCTAAAGGCTGGAGTAGACATCTGCTGCATTGCACTGCATGGAACCTACGAATTTTACAAGGGCACACCGCTAGACACACCCAAGAACTTTTGAAGCAGTTCCGTTGGGATGTTTTTGATCAACCCCCTGTGGGAAGTCAGCCCCCCTCCCCAGAGAAAGAAATATTTTTGGGAATATTAAAAGGCAGAATATTATATCTCCCCAAAGGATCTTAAAGGCAGAAACTACCACCACACCCAGTCTCTCTGCCCCAAACAGAAATCAGGTCTGCAGAAATGCAGATGTGATAATCTTGTCAGAAAGACTGGAGCCAGGAAGCTTGGATTAGAAAGACAAAGATCTCTAGAATCAACAATCCCTCGCACCACAAAATCCAACAGTCATCATCCACAGCCCCAGGGAAGCAGGATATGACCTTTGGGACATAATAGGATTAACCCTCCACCATCAGAATACCAGAAAGGCACACTCAGACTCAGGTCAAAGTTCATGCCACAGGAACAACTCCAAACAAAAGCCCCAGAAGTTATAAAAACCCACCACTCCCTGCTACATGTGGTCAGCTTTCCCAGAGCCATCTTTGTGTCTGGTTCTCCTCTTCAATAAACTGCAACCTTCTTTCTAAAGCAGTCTCCATTTTGTTTATTCCCGGCTTGGACTGGACCCTGATGAAGATTTTTCTTTCAACACCCCCTATAGGCCAGATTTGGCACCGAGCAACTACTACTAAGGAATTTCAAACCTTGTAAGACGTTATGACAAGTGCCTCAATTTGAATGGCGATTATGTCGAAAAGTAAGGTAATGTAGTTTTCTAATGTGTATAATAAAAGTTCTGTATCTGCGAGTGTCTGTCATTGATAACCAAATGGAGGTTTATTTCCAAATTGCCCTTGTATATATCAGCAAATTTTAGCTGTTCCTGTTTGAATGTGCCTTGCCTTCCCCCATTTCCCAGCAGGAAGTCGGAACCAATCAGCATGCAGAGCGGGCATATCCGCACAATGCACAGCCCGTCCACTGCCCTCTGCCCTCTGCAATGTCCGCTTACCCATCAATTCCTTTGCAATATAGGTATGCGGCAATGGCTATGGGCAGTTGTGGGCAGCTCTAAATCTGCCTTAAGGCCACCACACTGCTGGTCAAGCAATTGGAAAAAAATTCCAGAAACTGTGTCCCACATGCCTTCCCTATCTAAGTTCTTTCGATAGATAGAGTGACAAATTGTACGTAGGCCTGAGCCCCAAGAGACACTGTGCAAATTTCCTGTATCAAAACCCACATACAAACCAGTCAGATGACAGCAGATCTTTCCTTCCAGTAGCTCTTACACACTGTCATCAGAGGGCTAAATCACATCCGTTAAAGATCTACTAGCTGCTTTTACACTATAGGTAGTCATTGACTTGTAATCATTTGTTGAGCAACCGTTGGAACGTACAACAGCACTCAGTGGCTTACAACCGTTCCTCACACTTACGACTGGCGCCGCATCCCCACATGATCAAAATTCGTGCACTTAGCAATTGGCATGTATTTATGATGGTTGCGATCGTCCCAGGATCAGGTGATCCCCATTTTGGGATCGTGTGATCCCCATTTGTGACCTTCCGAACTGGCTTCTGACAAGAAAAAATTATAGGGGAAGTCAGATTCATTTAATGACCACATGGTTCACTTAACAATGGCAGTGATTTGCTTAACAACCATGGCAATGAAGCCGTAAAATTGGACATGACTCATTTAACAACTGCTTTGCTTAGCAACTAAAATTCTGGTCGCAACTCTGGTCATAAGTCGAGGAGCACCTGTATACACTAAGCTTGACTAATTTTAACCTTAGTTTGCTTGTTATACCTGGCAATGAATGTTACACAAACCCAGCTTGGAGGTTTAATTTCTGCTCCATATATTACCCAAAGCCAGAAAAAGGATTAATTCGGTATAATTAGGCCAAGGGTAGGCAACCTTGGCTCTTTTATGACTCGTGGACTTCAGCTCCCAGAATTCCTGAGCCAGCATGGCTCAGCTTGGAAACCTCTCCCTTTCCCCTCAGCATGGCTGGCTCAGGAATTCTGGGAGTTGAAGTCCACGAGTTATAAAAGAGCCAAGGTTGCCTACCCCTGAACTAGGCTAACCCTAGTGAGAAATATTGTCGGTGAGAAGCTCTTTCTTGGTGCCACATGTGACTAAAACAAAGAAACAAGTCTATATTTTCATTGATTTATTTATTTTTATTTGTATCCTGCCTTTGTTATTTTTACAAATAACTCAAACATATCCACCATAGATTCCTATTCCTATTTTCCTAACAACAACAACCCTTTGAGGTGGGCAGGGCTAAGGCAGGACTAGAACATTTTCCCACTTTCTAGCCCGGAGGCTTAACTAGTGGAACAAGGCAAACAATTCTGCAGGGTAAGAGGACGTGATGGATCCTTATCTTTTGTCATGAGTCCAGAAACTCATTGTTTTCAAGTTTTCCTTGGGATCTGTAAAGCTTATTTCCCTAAGATCAAACAGTCTGCACTTAGAGGATGTGAATCACACTCCAGCACTGTAGTGATCATTTAGACGTTTTAGGCATGACTTCATTGAATTCAGTGAGGTTGAAACATGACTAATTTTCTCTGGATCTGACTATTTCTAATCTTGTTCTATCCAAGTACAAATGAACTGAATTTTCTATTTTTAGTTAGTCTTTCCCCTTGAACTCACTTGTCGCCTTCTAGATATAACTGTCGTCTTTCCCGTCTTTGTTGGTAAGTTGCCTCGTGAAAAAAGCACCTTTGGTATAACTATGACCTGGATGGCTGAGGATCTCCATAGACATCTAAGAAGCTTCTTCAGTTCTGACTTCAGTCAGAACTGAAGAAGCTTCTTGGATGAGAAGCGAAATGTCTTCAAGGAAAAACAAAGTCCAGTTGCCTTTTGAGTGGGAGTAAATTCCACTGTCCATATATGCTTCGTAGTAGTGGGGATGGTGGGGGTGACACAGACTTTAAATTTCACATTATCTTTGCACATTATCTTGTTATTTCTGTTGTCACCTCTCATTTCCAGAATGCTGTGCAGTGCAGCACAAATGCTAGCTGACAGGGAGGGAGACTCCGGGTCTACACACAAGGCCAAGTTGCTTCATGCATTATTAATTTCTGTGGTAAGTTGAGCTCCTCGTAATTTATCTGTATGTTAATTACATTCGTGGGAAAGAGCCAACATATAGAAGTCGCTGTGGGGCAAAGCTGACAACATGGATATTCTGTAGGTTAGCAATCTGCTGTCATTCTTGGAAGGAAAGCTTTTAAATTAGATAGGAAGATGAGCTGTTGGCAGGAATCCATCAACCAGGTAGGAGCAGAGTGGACCCTTTTACCATACTGAGCATGTTAATCTTTTATCGTCTCTGAAAGACAACCAGCCTTTTAGAACAAGGCTAAATGTAATTCTCGGAACCTAATTCCTCTTCCAATATACATGGACACCCAAATTAAAACAATGCCAGTCTCCTGATGCTGTGTCCCGGCGTACAAAAGAGTACAAAACACAGAGTTGGGGTAAATCAATAGAAACATTACCTAATGCACCGATGATGTTCCCTATTTAGATACTGAAATGTCTGCAAGCAAAACAACCAAGCTCAGAGAGCACCAAATGACTCCACAATCCATCATTTCCCTGTCTACCTCTATGACGGATCTTCTGAGCAATCACAACTCTATGCAGAGCTGATATAGTTTTTATTTATTTGTATCCTGCCTTTATTGTTATTACAAATAACTCAAGGCAACAAACATAGCCAACACTCCTTCCTCCTCCTATTTTCCCCACAACGACAACTCTATGAGGTGACTTGGGCTGAAAGAGAATGACAGGCCCAAGGTCACCCAGCTGGCTTTTATGGCTAAGGAGGGAATAGAACTCACAATCTCCTGGTGATTGACCCAAAGTCACTCAGCTGGTTTTCATGCCTAAGGGAGGACTAGAACTCACTGTCTCCTGCTTTCTAGCCTGACGCTTTAACCACAAGACCAAATTAATTCATAGTATGTTTCAGAGTTCTAGCACAATCACTGACTTGTGGGGTTCTGTTGATGGATGATGCAAAGTATTCATGGTGTCTACTATTCTGAGGTGAATTCCTTCTAAAACTGCTCCAGAAGACAGTTCTGTTATCACACAGCAACTTGGAATGAAATAGCTGCTTTAGGAAAGTATCCAAACCCTGGCAAAACGTTTTTAAAATTATGGCAACTTCAAGTGCCAGAATCCCCCAGCCAGCATGTCCTCATTTTGCATGCATTAGCTATGGGAAAACAGGAAAAGCTCTGATTTTTCCCTGCCAGTTTCAGAATCCTTTACTAATGATTATAGGTTAAAGAACCCCCTTGCTTTTTAATGGAGTATTGAACTACTTCAAAAGATGATAGATTAAACAACTATAGGGCTATTTGAAAAAAAATATTGTATTTCATTCAATTGATATTACCACTCAAGTTTATTTATGTGACTCTAGGCAGCTCACAAATTAAAACAGCCAAGACAACCTCATAAAAATAAAGTAAAAGAATTAACACAATTAACCAGTTGTGTACAGATGTGACTTTTGCTCCTGAACTACCAGTGGACTGGAAAAGAGCTGAAGACCTATCAGCCTGACCTATCAGCCTGACCTCAATACCTGGGAAGATCTTGGAAAAGATAATCAAGCAATGAATCAGTGAACACCTAGAGGCAAACAAAGTCATTACCAAAAGCCAACATGGGTTTGTCAAAAACAGATCATGCCAGACAAATCTTATTGCATTCTTTGACCAGGTGACAAAATTAGTGGATCAGAGGAATGCTGTGGATATAATTTACTTGGACTTCAGTAAGCTATTTGATAAAGTAGACCACAACCTACTACTTGATAAGATAGAAAAATGTGGGTTAGACAGCATCACTACCAGATGGATTCATAGCTGGCTGACTGGCCGTACTCAGCGTGTGGTCTTCAATAGAACTGCATCTACATGGAGGGAAGTGTGTAGTGGGGTGCCCCAGGGCTCTGTTCTGGGCCCAGTGCTCTTCAACATCTTCATCAATGATTTGGATGAGGGGATAGATGGGGAACTCATCAAATTTGCAGACGACACTAAGCTGGCAGGAATAGCCAACACTCCAGAAGATAGGCTTAAGATACAGAAGGATCTTGACAGACTTGAACATTGGGCACTATCTAACAAAATGAAATTCAATGGTGAAAAAAGTAAAGTTCTACATTTAGGCAAGAAAAACCAAATACACAGGTATAGTATAGATGGTACCTTGCTCAATAGTAGCAACTGTGAGAGGGATCTTGGAGTCTTAGTGGACAATCACTTAAATATGAGCCAGCAGTGTGCTGCAGCTGCCAAAAAAGCCAACACAGTTGCTAGGCTGCATTAACAGAGGGATAGAATCAAGATCACGTGAAGTGTTAATATCACTTTACAATGCCTTGGTAAGGCCACACTTGGAATACTGCATCCAGTTTTGGTCACCACAATGTAAAAAAGATGTTGAGACTCTAGAAAGAGTACAGAGAAGAGCAACAAAGATGATTAGGGGACTGGAGGCTAAAACATATAAGGAACGTTTGCTGGAATTGGGTATGTCTAGTTTAATGAAGAGAAGGACGAGGGGGGACATGGTAGCAGTGTTCCAATATCTCAGGGGTTGCCACATAGAAGAGGAAATCAAGCTATTCTCCAAAGCACCTGAAGGCTGGACAAGAAGCAACGGATGGAAACTAACCAAAGAGAGAAGCAACCTAGAACTAAGGAGAAATTTTCTGATAGTTAGAACAATTAACCAGTGGAACAACCTGCCTCCAGAAGCTGTGAATGCTCCAACACTGGAAGTTTTTAAGAAGAGACTGGGCAGCCATTTGTCTGAAATGGTATAGGGTTTCCTGCCTGAGCAGGGGGTTGAACTAGATGAGCTCCAAGATCTCTTCCAACATTATTATTGTTGTTGTTGTTGTTGTTGTATCAGCCAGAGAACTTACAGGTCTCAATTTTCATTCAGTAAATAGATCGCCTGAATCACATGATCCTTCCTAGTCAATATCCCCCCCTGCTGGTGAAATCCTTGTGGTGAAAGCTTTTGGACACAATTTCCCAAAATACCTGGCTGCAGTTCTTTGGCTCGGCCAAAGATGCAAAAATAAAGATGCGTAGTAATGCTGTTCTGTGACCATAATAAAAATTGATTGAATAAAGATGTTTAGCTGGCTGGCTGGGGTTCATTGACCATAGAATTGTGGGAGTCAAAGTCCACACAACTTGCCAAGGTTGTGTGGGGGAAAATCAGTTCTTAGATGAGTGGAATTGATTAAATCAAGTTGATATATAGATATATAAAGCCATAGTTTGCTACCTTCTTAGAACAATTCCATAGATTAGCTATGGGAAATGCTTTTCTTTTGGCACCTGGCATTCCCAAGTTGCCCTCTCCTCTTGATTTATGGGAGATGCTTTGCTCTCTGTTGTATTGTTTTATTGCTTTAATCTCCCTTTTACAGGTAGTCCGAGACTTGCAACCACAATTAAGCCCAAAATTGCTAAGCAAGGCAGGTGTTAAGTGAGTTTTGCTGCATTTTACGACCTTCCTGGCCGCAGTAGTTAGAGAAATCACTGCAGTTGTTAACTGGTTAAGCGAATCTGGCTTCCCCATTGACTTCATTTGTCACAAAAGAAGATCACATGACTCCTGCAGCTGTCATAAACGCATGGCAGTTACCAGGTGTCCGAATTTTGATCATGGGACCACAGGGATGCTGCCATTGTCATAAGTGTGAAAAATGGTCATCATTTTTTTGCGTGCTGCTGTATCTTTGAACGGTCACTAAATGAATGGTTGTAAGTCAAGGACTACCTGTATAAATTGGTTGAACAAACAAACCAACTCTGAAGGAAAACAGACACGGAAAGTAACCTGAGTTCTATTACCTTTAGTAACCTGAGATCTTTTATCTATGAATATGCATGTCTACGTCATCTGTTGCTTATGCAGTAGCCTCTCCCACCTTTCTGGGATACTCCAGAAGATGGTAGAGGACAGGAAGGCCTGGAGGAATGTTGTCCATGGAGTCGCGATGGGTCGGACACAACTTCGCAACTAACAACAACAACTTTGTTGGTTGGGGGTCTCTCTCAATATTCTTTGAGGGAATCCCACCAGCATGTGCTGTCTAATAAACACTGCAAAAAGCCTTGGTTATTTGCTTTGGGTCCTGTGTTTGATTCCACAGATGCGAATCATTGCTTTGGGGTATATTCACAGGATTGTGTACAGGTAGTCCTCGACTTACAGCAGTTCGTTTAGTGACTGAAGTTACAACAGCACTGGAAAAAAAGTTGACTTATGACTGTTTTTCACACTTAAGAAAGACAGTTGTAGCATCCCTGTGGTCACGTGATCAAAATTCAGACGTTTGGTAACTGGCGTGTATTTATGACAGTTGTAGTGTCCCTGGGTCATGCGATCGCCTTTTGAGACCTTCTGACAAGCAAAGTCAATGGGCAAGACAGATTCACATTACTAAATTAACAACTATGTGGTCTCTAAGAGTTGAAAACAATTTTCTTCCCCATGGCAGGACCCAGGCTTTTTAGAGAGGATTCCAGATATGGCTAATTGATAGGTCCCATCTCCATCACTATAGACAATCCTAGCTGGAGGCATGGAAAGTCAACATTTTCCATCCCTGCTCTCGGTCCTCTAAAGCAGGGCTTTTCAACCGGTGGTATGCGTACCACTTGTGGTACATTAATGAGTGGCAGGTGGTACGCAGCCCTGCCTAGCCAAGTGTAGTGGGGGAGGGAAAGAGCCAGCACAGGCAAGGACTTACTGTGAGAGAGTCCTCTGGAGCTGCAGAGGCAAGGAGGAGAGAAGGAGGGAGGGAGGGAGGGAGATGGAGAGTGGAAGGATTCTTATGTGCTTTTGTGACTTTGAAGTTCTGGGACTTGTGCAATGTGGGCTTTGTGTTCTTAAGGAGTGTTTGGCAATTTCTATTTGGCTGATGTCTCGTGTTAGCTTCTATTGCTCTGCTATTGTTAGCTGTAAGTTTTGCTGCAAGGGATTTTGAAGTATTTTTCTCCTGAATGGATTTTGCCTATAGCATTCATTTACTTATGAATGGAGCCATTTGGGGAGGCTGCCTTAGCCCAGCCAATACTTACAATTTTTTTTTTCTTTCTTAAGTGCCGGCTGCGCTCCTTAACTTTCCTTTCTAGCCAGTAGCTAATTCTTAAAGGGGAATGTGCCCTTTTAAGCTAGTTCACTCAGCAGTTTGTCTTTTCTGTCTCTGGAGGCTTTTTCTTGTTTGATGAATATATGGAAGAGAGAAAATATGGGGGGGGGGTTCAAATTCTTCCTTCAGAAGGAGGTGGGCATGAGAAAGAGGGAGGCAGGGAGGGAGGGAAGTCCCACCTTAGCACTTGGCCACCAGCAGCCCTGCCATTGTCTTTGCTTGTCAAAAGGTTGCAAAAGGGGATCACATGACCCTGGGACACTGTGACCATCATAAATATGAATCAGTTGCCAATCATCCAAATATAAATCACATGACCCTGGGCATGCTGCAATGGTCATAAGTGTGAAAAATGGTCATAAGTCATTTCAGTGCAATTGCAACTTTGAACAGGGTTGGGTTTTTTTGGTCATCAAGTTTTTGACACCTTGCTAGGTGGTACTCGAATATTGCCATATCCTAAAAGTGGTACAATCGGTGAAAAGGTTGAAAAGCCCTGCTCTAAAGGGAGTGGACTAAGCTTAACTAACTTTTACCTGAAATTTATCAGAACAAACTGGTATTTAGAAAATATTTTGCCAGAAAGTTCTAATGCACTAAGCCATGGCTGGCTGGGGAACTCTGGGAGTTGAAGTCCACACATCTTCAAATTCCCAAGATTGAAAAACAATGCACTAAGCCAGCAGCCCCCAACCTTTTGGGCACCGGGGACCGGTTCCATGGACAGAGGTTTTTCTGAGGACCACAGGGGGTGTGGTTTTGTGTGCTGCCTTCATCCCGATGAGGCTTTGCTTGTTTGCATGGCCCAGTTTCTGACATGCTGTGGCCCGGTGCTGATCCATGGACGCGGGAGGGGGGGTTGGGGACCCCTGCACTAAGCATTTGTTTTTGGTGTCAAGGACACAATACATGTCAAACAGTGGTGGGATTCAAATATGTGAACAACCGGTTCTCTGTGTGGATGTCACTTCCGGAAGTTCATTCTGGGCCTGGGCAACAAAAAATTAGCTACCGGTTCTACCGAAGTGGTGCGAACTGGCTGAATCCCACCACTGATGTCAAACTACTACTTGCGTATCCAAACCAAGACATGAAGATATGCGTCAACAAATGCTCTGCCCGTTGACATCTGCCTACTAGGCATCTTCTGGCTACATAAGGTTGGGGGAGGCCAGCTAAAACAAGATAGTAGAAGTTGCCCTTTCTCACATCATTTCCCCCCCCCTCCGGTCACATACGTTCCAAGTTAATGACCCATCCAACCCATGACTAAGTTGGTTATTAACTACTCATGAACGTTCTTTAGAAGAACGGTCCAAGAAGGTTATTTCACTTTATTCTTCCATCTGGGGTATGTCTGGAGCTTACGGCGTCATGGAGGCAGAATCACCAACCCTCACACCGAAAAAGGCGGCCATCAGCAATGCGGCAGACATTTTGGTCATCTGTTTTTACTTCCTTGCAGTCATTGGCACTGGCCTTTGGGTACGTAGAGGTCCCTTTCTTCCTGGGATGTAACACTGGGCTGAAATTGTTCTGCAAGTAGCGGGGCACTTAGTTTGTAAAAAGTGCAGGGGGTGCTCGACTTACAACCATTCATTTAGTGACCATTCAAAGCTACAGTGTCACTGAAAAAGAGACTTAAGACCGGTTTTCACACTTTTGACCGTTGCAGCATTCCCACGGTCACATGATCAAAATTTAAATGCTTGGCAACAGGCAGGTACTTATGACAGTTGCGCTATCCCGGGGTCATGTGATCACCATTTGTAACCTTCCCAGCTGGCTTCTGACAAGCAAAGTCAGTTTTGCTTAACAACTGCATGATTCACTTAACAACTGCAGCGATTCGCTTAACAACTGTGGCAAAACAAAGTTGTAAATTGGGACAAACTTAACAACTGTTAAGCAATGCAAATTTCGGGCTCAATTGTGGTCCTAAGTTATATATTCAAGATGGACAGTATTTAATATTTATTTGCTATGTATATGTAGGGATGTGGGTCTATATATATGTTGTACATAGTATGTTTAGGTGTGTGTCATGTATATGTTTCACTTTGAGAGTGGGCAACTAAATTTCATTTTTTATGTGTGCCATTGTGCCCACAATATAAAAATGACAATAAAGGTTATTTATCTTTATCTTTAAGTCAAGGACTACCTGTACTGCTGGGATTCAATGTTGATTTCCTTGCTAGGCAAAATTTCAAATGAGGTTCAAAGGGTCTCTTAATTTCCCTAAAAATGAATTGTTTTAGACTCACAATACTGGAAACAGTCAGTAAGATTTCCCTCCAGGGTGGATTCCCTCCAGATTGAAAACTGGCTCCAAATTTGCTGATAGATAGGAAGGGAAATCTAAATCCAGATCAACTGCTTTCAGGGACGTATGAAAAAGATTTTGAGATTCTCTATTTTATCTCAGTATCTTTAATTTTTTTGCAAGGGTTTATAGGCCAAGGAAGTCTGTATACCCTGGTATCCTTTATTTCTTAGAAGGGATGAAACTGAGGAACCATCGAATAAAATAGCACTCCTGCTGCTTATTTAGAGAGGAGAAGCAAAAAAAAAAAAAAGCTTCAATATGGCTTCTCACCAGAATCCGGTGAAGTCTGACAGCACCTTCCCTACTGATAAATCTTATTAAAAAGCATATTTCTTTTGTGAGCTGTAACTCAGAGAATGCAGATACATCTTGATTCATACCAACTTCTTAAACGCTCCTTTGATTCTAAGGTACTAATTATTTCAATCTGTTTCTATTATAATGGTACGAATGTATTTTTTCCCCTAATGCTGCCATTTCCTTTTTTTTTAATTCGTTGGAATAATGTGCCGTTTAAAAAGTTTATTTGTTCCAATTTATAAACTACCCAGGGAATCATCTTTTATTGGGCAACTCAGTAAAGCGCACCAGAATTTAGAAATCAAATATTGTCTAACAAGGGCATTTTTAATTAGCAAAACAACTGACTGAGTTACCAAAATTACCATCCAGTGCAAATAAAAGTGCATATAATCTGTTCAAGTGGCAGGGCGTCTAACCCAAATCCCTTGGATTTATATAACATTAAGACAGTTGTGAAAAGATAGGCAAAGCACTTAAACGCTGACAGTGTTGGGTACAAATGAGACATGGCCACCTCTTTTTGCAGCCCTTTCCCACAAAATCCTCTGCCCAGATGCAAGCTGGCAGGCTGACTCAAATGCATGTTTATTAGGCTTTTTTAATCCAAGCTGTTAGTGTCTTGTCTTTTTTAATTTCTGACCTTATTGCTCAAGGGGGTTAATTATTCTCCTCAGTTACACAGTTCAGGAATGTACTGGGAGCTGGTAATGAGTAAAATTGAAAAGATGAGTGACTGAACTGTCTGTTCTTTAAAGAATTACATTCCGCTCCCAGGCACTTTCTTCTAGTTTAGTCTAGAAATTACCTCCTTTGATACAGTTTAAATGGGATTAAATGATTATGTACCTCATATGTCAAGCTGAATCATATTAGCATCTTTTATCTGGCTTTATTTCAGGGCATGGGTTAAAATAAAATTCAAGATAGCAGCGCAACAGTGCAATTAAAGCTCGCCCTGCATTGCATGTAAAAAAAAGAAGAAGAAGCTTTGATCACAGTCACACCCACCATCTTGACTTTTTTGACCATGCCCTGAACATACCCTTCCTTTACTTTATTTAGAGCAGTGTTTTTCTTCAACCTTGGCCTTTTAAAGATGTGTGGACTTCAACTTCCAGAATTCCACAGCTAGCATCGCTGGCTGGGGAATTCTGGGAGTTGAAGTCTACAGGTCTTAATGTTGACCACTGATTTGGAGTGTTTTGTCAACCCTCCTATTGTAAACAGGGAAGTGGGGTGGAAAGGATGGGGAATCTGCAAGGAGCTTCAACATGGAGGGATGCTGACCTCAGAGGGCAGGTCTGGATTCATGTAGAGGACCATTTGGGGACTTGATTTTGCTTTCTTCACTGTGATACCCCTATTATAGCACTCAAATGACTTCTGTCAGTCCTTAGAGATTAGAGGTTCTAAGGACCACAGAAAAAAATGCAGGGCTGCACAGGGAAACCATGATGCAGGAAACCCAGATACTTGTGGTTTATTCCATAAACGATGCTTAAGACAACTGCAGTAGTTTGTGTTATGTGACTCAGACCATAAATCCTCATATCTTTCTCTTGTGGTTCGCAGTCCATGCGCCGGATCAATCGAGGGACAGTGGGGGGATATTTCTTGGCTGGAAGGAAGATGGTGTGGTGGCCGGTAAGTGACCAAAACAGAGAGGGGGGAGAGAGGACAAGAGACCCCAATCAACTGAGGGATGGAATGGAGGGCACTCATCAAGATTTTAGAATAGGGGACGCAGCAAAGTAAAGTTATAGGAGGGAGAAGGAAAATCAAGTGGTTTATTTGGGAAGGAGAGGGATATGAAACAATCTGTCGGCGAAGAGCATGGGGATTGGATTAGATGACCTCTATGGTCACCCAATCATAGGATATTATGATAGTGCGATAAGGGTAGGAGTGGAAGAAAAGCGACCTAAGTTACTGGATTAATTGGGAGAACAAGACTCAGGACGACAGGACCAGGTAGATTTGGAAAGTCAATATGCTTTTTTTTAAAGAAAATTTGGTGGCTGTGTTCACAGATAGGAGCCTCTCTCTTTGCCAGCAACATTGGCAGCGGGCATTTTGTAGGTCTGGCAGGCACCGGAGCAGCGAATGGTCTGGCCGTGGCAGGATTTGAGTGGAATGTAAGTAGCAGAGAGATAAGATTGGGGGTTTTCCCAGTGCGAGGGTGGGCAACTATGGCCCCTTTACAACTTGTGGGTTTCAACTCCCAGCGTGCTGGCTCAGGAATTCTGGGAATTGAAGTTTACAGGTCATAAAAGGGACATAGTTGCTCAGCCTACAAGGGGGCAGAGCAAGACCACCATCATTTGCTGAGCAGAAAGCACCAGAGCACTTTGATTAATCCCTGATTTCCCCCTCCCCACCAGCAGAGAAAAAAGGAGTATCTGCAGGGGGGGGGGGAATCAACAAAGGCAAGATGCCCCCCACAATTGTGCAATGATGCACATTAAGAAGAAGAAGCAGTTTGATAATACAATATGAACGACATCTTGTCTTTTTTTTACTCCCTCCCCACCCACAGCTCTGTTGCTGTGGGAGCAATTTTTATTTTGTCCATCTCCACAGATAATCAGATAATCACCTGTTTCATTTCTGCCTGTCACAAGCTGCAAATTAATCATCCAGAAGCTTTGATGAGGATTTGGGGGGAAAGAAAAAGATGGAAACTTGACCTATCCTAGTTCTCACTCCATTTTTGTTTTCTTTCTTTTTTTAGGCTATATTTTTTGTTCTTCTCCTTGGATGGTTCTTTGTTCCAGTTTACCTCTCTGCTGAGGTAATGAGTTCTCCTCTCAATCACACATTTATTTGTTTCCTTGTCTGTGGCATTTTTTAATCTTCCCAAAGAATTCAGGGCAGCTCCATCATTCTCTCCACCCTCCCTACTTTTCTTCACATCAGCCTTGCGAGGTAGGTTAAGCTGAGAGAAACGGTGCAGCCAAATTTCCAGAGTGAGCTTGCCGAATGCCAGTCTCCTCCTGATTCTTAATTTAACCAAACAGGATCCATTCCTATTCTTTTTTCTGCAACACAAAAAATAAAGGGCTGAGGAAAATTCGTACTGCTCCCTGGCCCATTAGCTGAGGAAAGTGCCTGGGCTTTAGTACCTTTCAAAGGACAGGCAGGCCAGGTGACAGAGAAGGCAGATTTCTTGCCACCCAGACTGTGCCAATCCGAGCATGCCAACCTTGTCAAATCGCCTTGACATAGAGAAGCTCCCTGAGGATGGGCTCCAGCACAAGTCCGAAAGCTTGGAAGACAAGATCTCTGGGCCCGGTGACCGACCCAGATTGGATCCTGCAAAACTTCTTGTGCTCTGAAAGCCTTGCACAACACTTGAGTTGTGGATTAAACACTCCGGCCTTTAGGGGATCTTCTGATATTATGGAAAGAAAAGAACCAGCTGGGTGTAGTGATCAAGGTGCTGGCCTAAAAACCAGGAGATAGTGAATACTAGTTCCACCATAGCCATGAAAGCTGACTGGGTGACTTTGGGCCAATCATCAGGAGATGGTGAGTTCTAGTCTTGCCTTAGGCATAAAAGCCGGCTAGGTGACTTTGGGCCTGTCACCAGGAGACGAGTTCTACTCCCACCTTAGGCATGAAAGCCATCTGGGTGACTTTGGGCCAATCACCAGGAGACGAGTTCTAGTCGAGCTATTCTCCAAGGCGCCTGAGGGCAGGACAAGAAGCAATGGATGGAAACTAGTCAAGGAGAGAAGCAACCTGGAACTGAGGAGAAACTTCCTGACAGTTAGAACAATTAACCAGTGGAACAACCTGCCTCCAGAAGCGGTGAATGCTCCAACACTGGAAGTTTTTAAGAAGAGACTGGACAGCCATTTGTCCGAAATGGTGTAGGGTTTCCTGCCTGAGCAGGGGGTTGGACTCGATGAACCTCCAAGGTCCCTTCCAACTTTTATTATTATTATTATTATTATTATTATTATTATTATTATTATTATTATTATTATTATTATTATTATTATTATTATTATTATTATTATTATTATTATTATTATTATTACCTTAGGCATGAAAGCCATCTGGGTGACTTTGGGCCAATCATTCTCTCTCAGCCCAATCTACCTTACAGGGTTGTTGTTGTGAGAAAAATGGGAGGAAGAAGTAGTATTAAGTATGTTTGCTGCCTTGAGTTACTTTATAGTAACTTTATATTACCTATAAAGTAATAATGGTGGAATAAAAGTCTAATCAACAAATAATAAATAAACGTAACACGTCCTCTGCTTCCTCCCCCCGTGCAGGTCATCACAATGCCCCAGTACCTGAAGAAACGCTTTGGAGGCCAACGAATCCGTCTCTACCTTTCCATCCTCTCTCTTTTCATGTACATCTTCACCAAAATATCAGTAGGTCCTTTCTCCAAACATCCGGGATACAGTGATGGGGAGAGGGAACATTTGGAAATAAGAATCTGCTGCTTTTGCCTATTTAGGAAGGCTGGTATGAATGCTCTTGTGGCTTTTAAATTCTAGCTCAGGGGATCTTCAAACTTGGCCCTTTTATGACTTGTGGACTTCAACTCCCAGAATTCCTCAGCCAGCATACGCTGGCTGAGGAATTCTGGGAGTTGAAGTCCACAAGTCATAAAAGGGCCAAGTTTGAAGATCCCCGTTCTAGCTAATCTGTGCCTCTTCCTGGTAACCTTTCTGCTACTCTCACCTGCAGGTGGACATGTTTTCTGGTGCTGTGTTCATCCAGCAGGCCTTGGGCTGGAATATTTATCTAGCTGTCATAGCGCTTCTGATCATAACCACCATTTATACCATGACAGGTAACTGGGTTCTTGGGCTAGGAATGAATTGGGTACATTGAGGTAGTCCCCAACTTACAACCATACCTTTAGAGACCATTTGAAGTTGCAAAGTTCGTGAAAAAAAGTGACTTATGACCAACCCTCACGCTTATGATCGTTGCAGCATCCCCGTAGTCAGGTGATCAAAATTTGGCCACTTGGCAACTGGCATGTATTTAGGATGGTGGCGGCCTCCTGGGTCACCTGATTGCCATTTGAGACCTTCTTAACCAGCAAAGTCAGTGGAGGAAGTTGGATTCACTTAACAACTGCATGACTCACACAACGACTGCAGTGATTCACTTAACCACCATGGCAAAAAAAAAAAAAGGTCATAAAATTGAACATGAGATACTTAACAACCCCTTTGCTTAACAATAGAAATTCTAGTCCCAACTGTGGTTGTAAATCGAGGACTTTACCTGTATTCGATAGGAAGCTGAAATTCCTGGGCAATATGATAAAATATAAGCTAGGGGGAGGATTCCAAATACCCAGAAGGGCACCTGCTCTGATTTTCTTGTACGTGAGGCATAATTACAGTTTTTTAGGCAGCAGGAAAAACATGGAAATAAATATGGAGGGAACAATCACTTGCTAATTGGAAGGATTCAGGAATGTCTGCAAGGGAAGGATCGAAAAGGTCAAGAGGGCAGCCCCGCCCCTGTGACTGAAGCTCCACCCATTTTTACATGCATCATAACGGTTTTTAATGGTCTTGCGTGATCCTGGCAAGGTTAAAAAGGTGCTGAGGCTGGGCCATAGGTTGGCACTGATAAAGAGGAATATTTCTGTGGAGGGCCTAGCACTCGTTTTAAAAAAAAGATGAAATAAGAAGAGAGTATTTTCTGTCATTTATTCACTTATCTGCAGCCAGGCAACCAGGCGTACTAGTGCAGGATAACCCTATTTCCCCTCACATCCAGCGAGCCAAATCTTCTTTTAGAATATTGTCATTAAACAGTTCTCTTCATCTCACAACCAACATTTAGGGCCAATAAGTGGGCTCACTTCCCGACTAGATTTTATCCTTTTCTTCACAATTTTGCCAAACTTACATTTGTCCCAAGAATTATGTTTCTTCTTTCAGATGGATGCTACCTTTCTGGGTGCCCAAACAGGCAGGCAGAACCACAGCAGCCCAGCCCTCTCTCGCACACAACATACGCAACTAAAATGGAAAACCTTTTAAAAAGAACAATGCAGTAGCCAAGAAGTAATCAGGCCAGAAATCTAGAAGAATTGTTCACAGAATGAACCTTTCGCCCTCGCACGACCTGCCTGTTCCGTAAAACACACACACACACATATATATATACACCCATAGGCAGGAAAGACACAAGCGGTCTGAATCTCTTGTTTTAAGAACAGCTTATCACACATATAGCCATGACATCTGATTAATGAACAAGGAATCACACACAGTCCTAAGCTGCTTCCTTGTCTGTAAGTCAGGGGGGTCCAACCTAGACAACTTTAAGACTTGTCTGTAAGGCAGAGGTAAGACAGGGATTGTCCAATCTTGGCAACTTTAAGACTTGTGGACTTCAACTCCCAGAATTCCCGAAAATACAAACATATATATATATACTCATAGGCAGGAAAGATGCAAGCGCTCTGAATCTCTTGTTTCAAGAGCAGCTTCTCACACATATAGCCATAACATCTGATTAGTGAACAAGGAATCACACAGAGTCCTAAGCTTCTTCCTTGTCTGTAAGGCAGGGGGATCCAACCTGGGCAACTCATAGAATTCTGTGATTTGAAATTCAGAAGTCTCAAAGTTGCCAAAGTTGGACACCCCTGCTGTAAAGTCTTCACCAGAGCTGCCTGTACTTTATACTACAAGGGAAGCCAAAAACAAGTCCTCGTTAACTGAGCATCCCAATGTACATGATGTACAACTGGAAAAAAAATGTAAGAGGAAACATTACAGACAAGGACACTTCTTCTTACAGTCAAGTCTTAAAGTCTTAAACTGAGCATCCCAAGATACATGATGTATAACGGGGGGAAATGTAAGAGGAAACTTTTCAACTCACCAATTCTCTCTCAAGATGGGGAAAAATGTAAGAGGAAACTTTTCAACTCACCAATTCTCTCTCCCTTCTTGAGAATGAGTTTTGTTTGGTCTAGTCAAGCTGGATAGCAAAATCTCCAAACACATTATGATGGGGTTGCAAAGCCAGGCCAAGCACCCATGGGCAAGTTTAGCAGCATTCCATGGGCAAGACCCTGATGCAAGACAATGGGCTGATTTATAATTAAGCAAGGAACTAGGTGTGTAAGAATACGATTGGTTACCCAAAAAAAATCCAAAAACAAAAAGTACGTGGGTCAGATTTATGCTGGACAACAAACTTTTCTCCTGGTTCTAACAGTCAAGTCTGGTCTCTCAATCTGTTTTAAACTTTCTTAAATCAAAATCCTGCCTTTTTTTCCTGCCTTTTGCCAATTGTATATCATTTTAAATTTTTGATACTCTATTTAAAATTTCTTAAATCCAATGAAGAATGTAAAACTCACATGGTGCCAGTTTAAGCTTGCTGTTTTGAAGGTCTCTAATATTCATATAATGATTTCCAAAAGTGATTAGAAAGTGAGTTCATCAGTGTCCCCGAAAGGCTCTGCTCCTGCAGAAAGCAAAGATGCTGTCCCTTGGCACTCAAAGCGGTGAGAGACCGCTGTTTTACGGTCTCACATGGGGCTGTCAATTAAAGCACTTGTGGGTGATCTCCTGATTTCTCTTTCTCTGGAAAAATTTAAAGAACTAGTTTAAATTGGCAGTCTTTCATTCTACATAGTGGTTGTCATCTCTGCCCATTTGCAGAGACGTCTTCAGTCCTCCATGGCTCACACCAGAATCCTGTGGGAAAGCATCTTTCAAAAAAGATGCTGCCTGTCTATGCATGCTTGTAAAGAATGTGTGGATGACCTTGGGAAAGAGGGAAAGAGATGTTGCTTAGGGAGGGAACAGATAAGAGAGGGAGGAGCCCTCCATTGCTTAACAGTCAGAGAAAGAAACGTAGGAAGGGCCCGCCATAATGGATCACACACTGAAAAGTGGTGGCATCTTAGACTTAGAATTCTGGGAGTTGAAGTCCACAAGTCATAAAAGGGCCAAGTTTGAAGACCCCTGCTTTAAAGGATGCTCACTTGCCTAAATCAGGTGCAAATAACGCAGAGCCAGTTGTATAAGGAACCAATGCATCATCATCATCATACCTGCATATGAGTCTCCATCTTACTTTCAGGAGGATTGGCAGCCTTGATGTACACTGATACAGTCCAGACTTTTGTCATGGTTGGAGGCGCTTTCGTCCTGATGGGGTTTGGTGAGTAGGATGTTGAGGATACAAAGACTGGGTTTCTTCTGTCATCTCAAACTGCAGAAGGCGGATTCCGGTAGCCCTCAAATACAGGAAAGCACAATGGAAGTAGATGTAGGTAGTCCTTGACTTACGACCAGTTGCATAGCCACTGCTCAAGGAAGAGGGGGGTCAATCTATTCTCCAAAGCACCTGAAGGCAGGACAAGAAGCAACGGATGGAAACTAATCAAGGAGAGAAGCAACCTAGAACTAAGGAGAAATTTCCTGATAGTGAGAACAATTAATCAGTGAATGGCCTCCTTCAGAAGTTGTGGGTGCTCCAACACTAGAGGCTTTTAAGCAGGGATTGGACAACCATTTGTCCAGAATAGTCTAGGGTCCCTTGCTTGAGCAAGGGGTTGGACTAGAAGATTCCAATGTCCCTTCCAACTCTGTTATATTATTATTCAAAGTTAAAAGGGACTCTGAAAAACCAACCCAGCTTCAAAGTTCCAACATCCAGGCGCCCTCCCCTTGCAATCACATGACTGCATTTAGGGCTGTATGCAGCACTCCATGGTCATGTGACTGTGCGATTTACAACATTTTTACCGGGAACCAGGATTTACTTCTGGTTCCTGGCAAAACCACCCCGTAGCAAGTAATGGGTTTGCTTAATGACTGCAACATTCACTTAACAGTCACATTTTACAACTGCTGTGTTAAAACCCGGTTGAGTCTTGTGGTCACCTGTTTTAGGACCGCCATGACTTGTGAACATAATTGCAGGTTCAATTATAGTCATACCTCGAGAACTACTTGTATAGGCCAAACTGAAGTCCTGATCCATCCCAATTTATAATGTCTACTCTATAATATAAAACCCAGCAGTCAATAGGAGAAGCAAACTGCTCTGCTAAAAATCCGATTCTAACTTTTTGAGCACTTTGAGATACAGTATATTGCATTGATTAGGCAAAAAATTAGAATGGAAGCAGCTCGGCCTCAAATCCCAGAAAGAAAAAATGAAGAGTAAGAGCCTCCATCTTTAAAGTCTTCTGAAGGAATTCCAACTCACAACAGAACAAAAAATAGTGAAATAATAGTTGGATCCCAAAGACTCAAGGAAAAAGTGGAACCAAAGTTACCTTTTGCAGTAGCCATTTGATCCAGAATCACATTATTTTGCTCACTAATTCTCTATAGAGGGAGTTCACATTACATTATAGCAGCCATTTGTGATGCTCTGGTATATTTATTAAATGTGACGCTCTGAAATTTTTGTCATTACAGGGCAGTGATGGTGGGAATCCTCATAAAGCAAATCCCCATTTTTAAGGACAAAAAAATAATGCCATTTCCACATTCTATCTTTTGTGTATTTTTTTTTGAAAGAGGCATGATTTGAACCAGAGATAAATTGGATCAGTAAACTTTTCACAGCTGACCCTTATTTACTAAAATCCTTGTGATGAACATAGTTATATAAGCCTTTTGATTTTGCACCTGTAATGACTTTCTGGCCACTGCCATTTTTTGCAATTACATATTCATTAGTTAAATTATTCAGGTTCAACTGATCCTATAAATCAAAAACAGGGGCCTTCAAACTTGGCCCTTTTATGACTTGTGGACTTCAACTCCCAGAATTCCTCAGCCAGGCACGCTGGCTGAGGAATTCTGGGAGTTGAAGTCCACAAGTCATAAAAGGGCCAAGTTTGAAGGTCCCTGATCTAAAACAAAGATTCACTTTCCAAAAATTGTAATGAAAAAATCCCCTGCTACCCTGCTTTGCAATTTCATTGCACAGGGAAAAATCAGAGGGAAGGAAGAGATCTCCAAACTGGGAAACAGGAAGTATAATGTAGGATGCAAACATCTGAATAAAAATGCAACTTCAGTTCCAGCGTGACTGTGACTCTTCCCATACAGCCTTCAGTGAAGTCGGAGGTTATCAAGGATTATTTGACAAATATATGGAGGCTATTCCCAAGCGGACACTTTCACCCAGCCCTGCCTTCTACAACATCTCATCTTCCTGCTACCTGCCCCGTGAGGACTCCTTCCACATGATCAGAGATGCCACCACTAGTGATCTGCCCTGGCCAGCTCTCATCCTTGGTCTTTCCATCAACTCCATCTGGTATTGGTGCAGTGACCAGGTACAGAATGATTCCTAGGGAAGAATAATAGGAATAAAAATAGTGTGTTAATTTCTGAAGAATCACAACCCTTTAGTCTGGATTAAACTCACAGTTCCTTACTTACAAAGCAACAGTCCTGCCTAGAAGCCTCACACCAACTACCCATGATAGTAAATCCTGCTGTTATGCCTAAGAAGGTTGAAGTTTTCCTACGGCTTTCAACTGGGAGTAATTAATTCTAACCTTTGATTGTGCATGCTGATTGTTTGTTGGTGTGGAAGAAAAATTACATATATTTAAGGCCAAGTCTTTGTTAAGCTGAATTCAACTTCTAACTTTATTTCCATCTTGCCAACACTACAGAGCCTTTGCTTCTTTCAGGTTTACTTATTTTTGCTTTTCTGGTCTAATGTACAAAATTTCATGGTGGACTCTCACCGAAGCACTACCCAAATTCAACCCTGTGTAGCTCTTTCAAGCTGAGCCACATTTAGCTAGCTCAGGGGTCTTCAAACTTGGCCCTTTTATGACTTGTGGACTTCAACTCCCAGAATTCCTCAGCCAGGCACGCTGGCTGAGGAATTCTGGGAGTTGAAGTCCACAAGTCATAAAAGGGCCAAGTTTGAAGACCCCTGAGCTAGGTATTCTCACTTATAGTGAGACACACACTCAGAAACATTCATACCTTGAATTCTATAGAGCCCCCAACTTTATATATAGATAGTCCTCAACTTACAACTGAAATGCGGCCTGCATTATCATAAGTCATGCTGGTCATTAAATGGGTCACCACAAGAATGTCCCTGACTTTACAACCTTTATTGCAGCAGTCATTAAGTGAATCACTCCCTTTTTTACGTCCCTATTCAGGGTATCACTGTGGTCATTAATGTGGGCATTAAGCGAATCTATCATCTGCAATGGGCGTTTTTCGCCAGAAACCAGAAATAAATGCCTGTTTCCTATAAAGAACATGTTGTAAATTGCAGTCATGTGACTGTGGGACACTACACACAGACAAGCACCTAAAAAGCCATCCCACGTTCCTTGGGGGTTGGAGAGGGGAGCGGCGGTCAGAACTACAAATTCAGATTGTAAGTAGTCCTGGGAAGGTTTGTCATAGCTTTGAATAGTCACTAAGCGACCGGGCATAAGTTGAGGACTACTTATATACTCAACCTATGTTTTGTAAGGCCAAGCATGTTGAGAGGGATAGCTTTCCTTGACTGTTAGGGTGCTCTTCCATAAAGAAAAACACAGCTGCTTTAAAAATCACTGAATAATAGGAATTTACTTCTATGCTTCCCTTTTCTTGGTTGATCCTGAGAACTTAAGTGACAGGTGTCTGAAAGTTGAGTCATGGCAATCGGACTGATTTTCTTGTTGGTTTGAGACTTTTCACTGCTCATCGAAGCAGCTTCATCAGTCAGAGCAAGTTAGTTAGGCAGAGAGCAGTGGTGGGATTCAGCCAGTTCACACCAGTTCAGCAGAACCGGTAGCTAATTTTTTGTTGCCCAGGCCCAGAATGGATTTCCGGAAGCGGCATCCACACAGAGAACTGGCTGTTCACCTATTTGAATCCCAGAGAGTCATTGGAATGTACCAACTCCACCTGCACCAACCTCGGGGGGGGGGGGGTTTCCCCAAAGTGTGTGGTAATATTTTGATGAAACATCTCAAACCAACAAGACAATAAATCCAGTTGCCAAGACTCAACTTTCAGGCAACTTTACCTGGATGACTGAGAATCTTCATGACTTAAGTGATAAGTGTTAACATTTAAGAGGATGATCAGATCAGAGAATGAAAGTACCAAATAAAGGAAGCCTCCCTATGTACCTAAACTACAACTTCCAGCATGTCTGAGGGAAAAGAATGTTGGGGAGTTGTAATTTAGCAACTTTCTATCTCTGATAGGATTCTGAGGCCACGTGCCCTCAAATTAGGGCTTTAAACTAGTATAAAGAACTACCAATTTTCTTCTTTTTCTTCCAAGTTCCATCCAGAAGTTAGACAAACATAGCCCATATGTTTTCAGTTCAGAAGAGCGGATGGAAAATAAAAATATTTCCTTCCATACCATTAATCAGAATTGAATCCTACCCATGGAAAAATTCTTCTGCAGATGCCTTGTGGAAAAGGAAAGCTCCTCTTTAATGTAGTCAGATTCAAACAGAATTCTCTGTAGTGGCATCCGTGGGTGTCCATCTTAGTCTCAACCATTCTTAAAGAATTGTCCATATGCCATCTAGTGCAATCCCATGCTAAGGCCAACTTTGTAATCAAAATATCCCACTGAAGAACGTATTTTGTGACCATCTAGTTGTTCAACCCCATAAATAGTATCTGAAGAGTAGGAGGATACCCCCCCCCTTGAGCAGAAATGAAGATGGCATCGATGTTTTACAGCAAACCTTCCCATTTGCATCCCATGTAGGTCATAGTACAGAGGTGCCTGGCTGGGAAGAACTTGACCCACGTCAAAGCTGGCTGCATCCTTTGTGGGTACCTCAAACTACTACCCATGTTCCTCATGGTTATGCCTGGCATGATTAGCCGGATCCTGTATCCAGGTAAACCTCTGAGATGGTGGTTAGAAAATGTGAAATGGCTGATCTAAGTGAACCAAAGAACAATCTCAGATGTTATTGGAGGGAATTAAATTAAAGGGGTGGATTTAAAGATCTTTGGCCCCCAACTCAACCAAGAGAATCCTTCTCCAACTTTGGCAGAGTCCAGGTAGCTGTGAATGCAACCTCTTGTTCCAAGTTGATCTAGATGCTGCAAAACAAAATCAACTGTAACATGCATTAATTTTATTTCAAGTAAGGAAACTTATCTAGTTACTTATCTAGTTACATTAGAGGCAGTACGGATTTTTGTGATGTTCTCAGTCTTGGTTTGCTTATTGCTTACAAGCAGTTTTTTTCCCCTCCCTGCCTGTAGAAGAGACTTGAAAGACATTCCAGTTAAAGTTCAACGGGTGCTTTATTCTCAGTGGCTTTAATCCAAAAATAATATTCTTAAATTTTTGCAAAGAAAAAAAAGGGGGGGGGAAATCTCATCTAAAGAAACACTCTCTCTTCACTTAAGTAAAAAGGGGTCTGATAAAATTTAGGAGCCTCCACAGTATAAATATTCACAACTGAACGGCCATTTCCTCAGATGGAGACAGTTATCGTTTATTTCTTTACCATACAAAAGCATGTAGCGCGAGAATAATGATCACTGTATTAACACTAAAAAGTATTGTGCAGAGAAGTGTTATGAAGAAAGTAGGGTCTCCTGCTTGGGCGAGGGGGGGGGGTTGGACTAGATGGCCCACAAGGTCCCTTCCAACTCTGTTATTCTAATTCTCATTCTAAAAAAGTTATGGTACCCCCAGCCAGAGTGATTTGCTGTACGTGCAGGAATCTTAGAAGAAGCTATTAAAGAACTCAACTCAAGCATAAGACCCAAACTTAAGTTTAACACTACCCAATTTTGCAATTTAGCAATTTATTCTCTGTTGATCTGCATATACAGTCAATCACATTATGGAGACTTTCTTCAGAAATAACGGATTAGTCAGCTAGCTCTCTTGGGCTCAGTCAACACCCTCAAATTACCCTCTGCTCTGGATGAATCAGATTCTACCTCTGTGACCCCCAAAGTATAAATCGGGAGGGCTTTGTGAGGTCCTGGGAATCAATGCGACAGACAGCACGGCCAGGATCTCCCTGTGAATTTGTTCTTTGTTTTATTAGCAAGGCGAGTGATTTGTTTAATTTCCAAGCCTATAAAGAGATTCTGGCAATACAGCACTTAATACAGCAAGGATTCCTTTTCCTGTTGCCCTCTAGCTTTGTGATAAGTGGTAGTGAAGTGACATTCACTGAAGTCTGGGCAGCTAACCAGCCCATGATCTAGTGATTAAGACAGCAGGCTAGAAAACAGGAGACAGTGAGTTCTAGTCAGTGGTGGGATTCAAATATGTGAACAACCGGTTCTCTGTGTGGATGCCGCTTCCGGAAGTCCATTCTGGGCCTGGGCAACAAAAAATTAGCTACCGGTTCTGCCGAAGTGGTGCGAACCGGCTGAATCCCACCACTGGTTCTAGCCTTGCCTTAGCCATGAAAGCCAGCCAAAGCCCCCAGTTCAGCCCAACCCACCTCACAGGGTTGTTGTTGTGGGGAAAATAAAAGGAGGAAGGTGTGTTGGATATGTTCGCTGCCTTGAGTTTTTTGTAAAAATAATAAATAAATAAAATAAAACCATCTGGCCATGCCCAATCTTTTCTTTTCTTTTTTTTATGGCAGTCTTTATGCAAATACGGCAGTTATAAAGCAATTGCCAGGGTTACTTAGTCTACCCATTATTTGCTATGGGGTAGTTTTTGTCAGAACCGGGAAGTAAAGGCCAGTTTCTAAGCAAAAATGTCATGTGACTATGGGCCACTGGTTGCCGAGTGCCCGAAATGCAGTCATGCGATTGTGTGATGAGAGGAGTGGATATTAAAATTTCAAATCTGGGTTGAAAGTCCTATTTTCAAGGTCTGTCATAACGTCAAACGGCTGCTAAGCTACCTGTCATAAGTTGAGGACTACCTGTATGGCACTGGTGGATGTCCAGACAGCCTTTCTCTATCTGTCTAGAACAGGGGTAGGCAACCTTGGCTCTTTTATGACTTGTGGACTTCAACTCCCAGAATTCCTGAGCCAGCATGGCTCAGCTTGGAAACCTCCCTTTCCCCTCAGCATGGCTGGCTCAGGAATTCTGGGAGTTGAAGTCCACGAGTCATAAAAGAGCCAAGGTTGCCTACCCCTGATCTAGAACTTCAACCTGTTCTAGTCCTCTCTTCCCCTTTCCAGCATGGCTGCAGCCCGTCCTTTCCCTCAGGAAGGTTACTGTCCATGAGAAAAAGAGCTCTGTCATCCACACCTCTCAGCTTCTCTTGTCAGGAGAAAGAACATCTTATGCCTTTGATTGATTACAAGACAGAACAGAAAACAGCCCAGGGCTGGGACATGCTGAAACAATAGGATTGGTTAACTGTCGCAAGTGAAATGTTGAAAACCTTTCCTCCCTTCATTTGAAATTAAAACTTAAGTGCCACAGAAATTAAATCCTTTGAAAAACTACAGGTTGTCCTTTTAACTTCTTTCCCTGTTATTCTATTGAAAGGGAGAGAAAATCAGCCAGTTGAATGAGGGGGGGGGGAGGGAGGGAGAGAGAGAGAGAAAAAAAACCAGATTGAATAGAATAGAATAGAGCTGGAAGGGACCTTGGAGGTCTTCTAGTCCAGCCATCTCAGATAAGTGACTGTCTAGTCTCTTCTTAAAAATCTCCAGTGGTGGAGCGCCCACGATTTCTGGGGGTAAGCTGTTCCACTGGTTGTCATCACTGTTAGGAAGTTTCTGCTTAATTCCAGGTTGCTTCTCTCTTTGATCAGTTTCCAAGCATTGTTTCTCGTCCTTCCCTCTGGTGCTCTGGTGAACAACCTGACCCCCTCTTCTTTGTGGCAGCCCCTCAGATACTGGAATACTGCTATATGTCTCCCCTATTTCTTCTTTTCTTTAGACTAGCCAAACCCAAGTCCTGCAGCTGTTCTTCGTATGTTTTAGTCTCCAGGCCTTTGATCATCTTAGTTGCTCTTCTCTGAATTTTTTTCCAAACTCTCTTTTTTGTGATATGGTGACCAAAATTTGGCGGCAGTATTCCAGGTGTGGTCTTACTGGGGTTTTATAAAGCGGTACTAATACTTCACGTGATCTTGATTCTATGCCTCAGTTTATACAACCCAAGATTGTATTAACTTTTTTGGTTGCTGCTGCTGGCTCATAGTCAAGTGATCGTCCACTAGGTCTCCAAGGTTTCTCTCACAGTTGCTGTTTTGAGCCAGGTCTTGCCCAATCTGTACTTGTATCTTTGATTTTTCCTGCCTAAATGTAAAACTTTGCTTTTCTCCATACTGAAACTCATTTTGTTGGATAGGGCCCATTGTTCAAGTTTGTCAAGATCTTTTTTGGATTCTGAGTTTGTCTTCTGGGGTGTTGGCTACTCCTGTCAGTTTGGTGTCATCTGCAAATTTGTTAAGTTCCCCTTCAATTCTCTCATCTAAGTCATTTATGAAGATATTGAAGAGTACTGGGCCTAAGACAGAACGTTGTGGTACCCCACTGCTTACTTCTCTCCATGTGGACGTGGTGCCGTTGAGGACTACTCGTTGAGTACAGTTTGCCAGCCAGCTACAGATCCCTCTGGTGGTGATGTTGTCTATTCCACCTTTTTCTAGCTTACCAAGGAGTAGGTTGTGGTCTACTTTATCAAATGCCTTACTGAAATCTTGATTGATGATAAATAAAGATGAGAGAGACTATCATAAATCCCTTGATTGATGATAGGTAAAAGATATTAATTTTGCTAGACAGATTCTTCTTAAAACAGAAACTTCTTTAATGTACAATATTTATATCAAAAGAGTTTAAATGCTATTGTTTTTCTACATGAAAATAGTATTGCTTCTCTAAGGAGCCAAGGAGTGGATTGCTTCCTGCCTCAGCAGGGGGTTGGACTAGATGACCTCCAAGGTCCCTTCCAACTTTATTATTATTATCGTTAAAATCTCCTACAGAGAAGATCCCCAAACCTTCCTCCCATCTCCTCCCCAGTTAATTTAAGAACATAGCAGCTCACAAATTTAGAAGTGAGTTATTTAGATGGTGAAAACAAACACTTCTTGGCACCCAGCAGAAACAGTATATGGTGTACACATCCTTTGTCATATACATCTATGTGCACATGTATATGTTAATGCGTCATGGGAGAATCACTCATCCCCTTCTTCTTCACTTTACAGATGAAGTAGCCTGCGTCGTTCCAGATGAATGCAAGCAAATATGTGGTACAGAAGTTGGGTGTTCTAACATTGCCTATCCAAAACTGGTTGTATCTCTCATGCCAAATGGTAAGAATGAGATTATTTCCTTCCTGACCCCAATACACTCACTTTAGCCAAAACTGGTGGGGGTGGCACCAGTTGGCTTGAGGGTTACCTGCAAAATCAAGACTTGGCCATCTAGTTGGGACCATCAACAATAATTGAGAGGTTTGACCAGTCCTACTACAGATAGCAAGGACTGGATTTGGGACTCTACCATTGAATTAGGGGTCTGTTGTGAATTTAGCCAGCTGTATGATCCAAGTGATGCTGAACGCTGGAATTCATTCCTTCTTCCTCCCCATTATGTTTTATTACGACAGGCCTTCGGGGCCTGATGCTAGCAGTGATGCTGGCAGCCCTCATGAGCTCCCTGGCCTCCATCTTCAACAGCAGCGGCACCCTCTTCACCATGGACATCTACAAACGCTTGAGGCCACAAGCCAATGAGAGGGAGCTGTTGATTGTGGGCCGGTGAGAAAGAGATCTGGGACACCCTATATCCATGTGCACTCGTCCTTTGCTATGAAAAACCAACCTCTGGCATCTTGTTAGTCTTCCTCCATTTGGTGCCCTACAGATGTGTTGTGACTCTACTGTAATTCTTGCCATGCTCAGCCAGATGGGGGAAGATTGGTGATACCAACTCAAAGGATGGCACCATTTTCAAAGAGTGAGGGGAGTTGTACACTGATGTGGGCACCAAACCACTATTCATTCATTCATTCATTCATTCATTTTATTAATATTTTCATCCATTCATTCATTTTCATTCGATCATTCATTGCAAGAAGTTAATATTCTCACTTGGAATCTACAAGAAGTAATGCACAGTCCTTGAAATCTTGCAAGGTCTGGCAAATTTGTGAGATCTTAACCATTATTTTCTTCAATTTTGGAAGTTGGTCAGCATCATCAAGGATTATTAATGATACACGCTGGCACCATACCACTGCGAAACAATACAAGGTTCCCAAAATTTGTCCGCTTCTTTGATATTTTTGCCATCCTGCAGGCCATGTCAACTGCATTAGAAACATGAATCTTAGAACTCACGTGAACCATGAAATAAGTAACTTTTACGTGGCATGTGAGTACACCCGTGGAAATCCTCTCCCACCCTCAATTAAACCCCACTTTGTAAGCATGTCCCTGTATCCCAGCCAAGGAATAGATTTCCTCTTTGCTGTTTCTCTCTACAGGGTGTGGATCTTGCTGCTTGTGGGCATCAGCATTGCGTGGATCCCTGTGGTACAGGTTGCCCAAGGTGGACAGCTCTTTGACTACATCCAGTCCATCAGCAGTTATCTGGCCCCACCCATTGCTGTCATTTTTCTCCTTGGAGTCTTTGTCAAAAGGCTCAATGAGCAGGTGAGCAGGTTAAAAGAAAAAGACACAACCAACCACATTGACAAACGTACTCCACATAAGGAGTAAGATCCATGGAGGGAAACCACAAACACTCAAAATAGAGGAAATAAAAGAGTACCAGAATTTTAAGCCCAGTTAGAATGGTGGCATCTAGACCACCTAAGTCCTAAGCCAATTTGGACTTCCTCGATAGTCAAATAAGACACCATTCAGAGGTTTCAGATACTGGGAAGTTGAAAAATATTATATCCCTAAGAAGGCAGAAGAAAACCACTTCTGTCAAGTGCCAAAGTCATCAGGATGTGGGTTGAATAGAATAGAATAGAGCTGGGAGGGACCTTGGAGGTCTTCTAGTCCAGCCCCCTGCTCAAGCACAACCTATACCATTGCTCAATTTACATCTTAAGAAGACAGAACTCTTGGAACAGGTTTTCCAACAGGAATCTTTATTAAGAAAAACTGACTGAAGGTGTGCTAGGCAGGATCTGGGGGACCCCCCTGATCATTCAATGTTTTAAAGCGTTCCCAAGCAGTCCCACCCCACATTCCTTCCGGTCAATCCAAATTGGCAGATGGCTGGGTGTTAAATCCATCGGAATCCCAAACGTTTCAATCTTCCCCCCCTTTTCCTTGCTGCCGGTAATAGGAGGCTTCATAGGGAGTGAGATCAAAGGCTGATGGCCGCATTGTTATTGTTAGTACTCCAGAGAGGGAATCCACAGAGGATGTTTATTTGTAGATGATAGAAGGAATGCCAGTCATAAACACCCGTGTTTACTCCCCCCCCCCTTCGTAGTATGACAGAATCCCAAAGAGAGTAAGAATTGGGTTTTCCCAGAGTAGATTAGTTAGAAATAAAATATAATTGGATTCTGACAGTCTAGTCTCTTCTTAAAAACCTCCAGTGATGGAGGAGCGCCCACGATTTCTGGAGGCCAGCTGTTCCACTGGTTAATTGTCCTCACTGTCAGGAAGTTTCTCCTTAATTCCAGGTTGCTTCTCTCTTTGGTCAGTTTCCAAGCATTGTTTCTCATCCTGCCCTCTGTTGCTTTGGAGAATAATTTGACCCCCTCTTCTTTGTGGCAGCCCCTCAAATACTGGAAAACTGCTGTCATGTCTCCCCTATTTCTTCTTTTCTTTAGACTAGCCAAACCCACGTCCTGCAGCCGTTCTTCATATGTTTTGATCATCTTAGTTGCTCTTCTCTGAATTTTTTCCAAGGTCTCCCAACATCTTTTTTGTAGTATGGTGACCAAAATTGGTTGCAGTATTCCAGGTGTGGTCTCACTAGGGTTTTATAAAGCGGTACTAATACTTTGCATGATCTTGATTCTATGCCTCTGTTTATACAACCCAGGATTGTATTAGCTTTTTTGAAAGCTGCTGCACACTGCTGGCTCATAGTCAAGTGATCGTCCACTAGGACTCCACGGTCAGCTGTTGAAGTCAACTGTTTCATGATATACAGCCTTGGAGTTGGGAAAACCTTGGCCTGCTAACGTGGAGAACCAGAGATGAAAGAAGTCAATGTCACACACTTCTAAACCTTTTAACAATCATGCTTTCCCCAAATTTTGCAATGGTCTCTTTAGGGGACAGGGAAGGCACCTGAACAGGAGTGAAGTGTCCCTGATACAATGTGAAAGCTCCTTGTTTGCTCCTCATCCTCCCTGTTCCTCTTCAGGGTGCATTCTGGGGCATGATGGGAGGACTAGCCATAGGCATGGCCCGAATGATCCCAGAATTCGTCCATGGAACAGGGAGCTGTCTCTTCCCAAGCACCTGCCCTCGCCTGATCTGTGGAGTCCACTACCTTTACTTCGCCATTATCCTCTTCTTGGCTACAGCTGCCATTGCAGTGGGGGTCTCGCTCTGCACTTCTCCGATTCCTGACAAACATGTAAGTACAGGGGGAGTTGGAAAATAATGCCAGTGCATTGAAAGGCAGGTAGTCCTCGACTTACGACCACGATCGGCACCAAAATTTCCACTGCTAAGCAAGTCGGTGGTTAAGTGACTCATGCCTGATTTTGCAACCTTTTTTTTGCCACGGTTGCTAAGCGAATCACCACAGTTGTTATCATGTGGTTGTTAAGCGAATCTGGCTTCCCCCATTGACTTTGCTGGTTGGAAGCCGGTTGGGAAGGTTGCAAATGGCGGTCGCAGAACACTTCCACTTGTCATAAATGCAGGCTGGTTGTCAAGAGCCAGAATTACATGGCTGTGGGAACGCTGCGATTGTTGCAAGTGCGAAAACTGGCCGTAAGCCATTGTTTTCGGCGTCATTTTAACTCTGAATGTCACTAAACGAATGGTTGTAAGTTGAGGACTAGCTGTACATCTTCTGAGACAAGGACCTAAAGGGAGCTTTCTAAGAGTTGTGCCTCCTTCCCTTGTCTACTTAAAGCTCTTCCATTTCAGACCTCCAAGTCATAGAGACAGTGGCCCAGAAAGGCCGCCTCTCTTTTATATACTAAAAGAGGACTAAGAAATCCACAAGAGTCAGACTCTCCTATTTCATGTTATAAACTATAGCTTGGAACAATACATTAATACAGAATGTTTGTTGGTATGGGTGTAAGTACATAGTATGTGTTCCATCCATCCATCCATCCATCCATCCCTTCTTTCTTTCTCACTCTCACACACACCTGAATTCAGTACATTTTTAACGAAGTCTGAATTAGCTTTTAATTTCTGGGGGGGGGGAGAGCTTTTCTTCTCTCCTCCCACACATATTCCTCTAATCTCAACAGTCCATCTGCTATCTCTTCCCACCCACCCACTTCTCATCCTCTAATTGGACCCTGGTTTTCTGGGACACACAATTCTTTCAGGGCCCTAAGCTGGTCCACAAACCTCTTACCGGCAACTGAATTATTTACAAGTTGTTTTTCATAGGCACTAATAGGGATGCCAAAGAAAATTAGAGATGGTGATATCAGGTAGATTCCTGGGAACAGACCCGGAATCCCTCACCTCCCTCACTCAGAAATGGATCACTTGACAATTGAAAATGCAGTCATTTATAGAGCCAAACTAATCTTTTTCCAGTTTGTTGCCCATCTTGAGTTGGGCAACAGTTCCCAGGATCCCCTTCCCCACCCAGTCATTCTGTTTCACCATTTGTGCATCTCAAAACTTCCCTTCTGCCAACCCAGCTGCATCGCCTGGTATTCAGCCTCAGGCAGAGTAAGGAGATACGGGTCGATCTGGATACGGAAGAGGAGGAGGAAGCCAAACAGCGACAGCGGCAAGCAGAGAACGCAGCCACCAAGAACGGAAGACCAGAGTTGGTCCTAGAAATGGATGGTGAGGGGATGTTGTGTGTTTATTTATTTGGCTTATAATTCTCCTTCATTCAGGAGCTCAAAGCAGAGCCCATTTGGTGTAGTGCAGGGGTAGGCAACCTTGGCTCTTTTATGACTCGTGGACTTCAACTCCCAGAATTCCTGAGCCAGCCACGCTGAGGGGAAAGGCAGAGGTTTCCAAGCTGAGCCATGCTGGCTCAGGAATTCTGGGAGTTGAAGTCCACGAGTCATAAAAGAGCCAAGGTTGCCTACTCCTGGTGTAGTGGTTAAAGTGCTGGCCTAGAATCCAGGAGACGATGCATTCTAGTCCTGCCTTAGGCAGGAAAGCCAGCTGGGTGAGTTTGGCCAATCACCAGGAGACTGAGAGTTCTAGTCCCGCCTTAGACATCAAAGCCGTCTGGGTGACTTTGGGCCAATCACTCTTTCTCAGTTCAACCCACCTCACAGGGTTGTTGTGGGGAAAAAAGAGGAAGGAGAAGTATTATTGCCAAATCGAGTTACTTTCAAAGCACTTTTATTACTTTTTAAAGTATCTTTATTACTTATATAGTAATAAAGGCAGGATAAAAATTAAATAAATAAGAGTCCTTTTTCCTTTGAGGTAGGCTGGGTAGGAGAGCATGACTGGTCCCAAAATCATCTAGTGAGGGTAGACCTGAATCTGGGTTCTCCCCAATGCCAGTCCAACCCCTTAAACACTACACCACACTAGTTCTTACATGGTATTATTTGGGAAGCAAGCCTTTCTAAAATACACATCCAAACAATTCTAGTGTGTCCCCAAATCATCAAATGTTCTTAGTGTGTGTGTGAGAGAGAGACTTTCCTTTTGAGTTTGCCCTTGTCACAATTTCACAATCATCACAATGTTTTGAGAGAACTCTAACCTCAGATGCCTCTTCCCTCTCCACCCAGATCCCAAAACAATGACCTCCTGTGGCCGGCTACGCCAAGGCCTGGCCTGGTTTTGTGGAATGAATTCCGGCAGCCCAAAGGAGCCAGAACTGAACCCAGAAGAGAAGGACAAGGATCTCCAACATCTGGCAGGCATCACAAAGCACACGCTGTGGAAACAGGTGGTCAACACCAATGCTATGATCATGATGGCTCTAGCCATCTTCATGTGGGGCTACTATGCCTGAGGATCCTCAACAGCTCAATAGAATATGTCACTCACCAAACCCTCCAGCTACATCCCATCAACCCATCAGCCCCAGAGGAACAACAGGAGCAAAAAGATGGAATCGGAAATAGGAGGGACTTCACAACTGTCATCTGAGTCACCTGCCATCATCCAAGTCCCAAAGATCTAACTACGACATTCAAGTCAACATTCATCAAAACTCATCACAACTAACTCTTTGGAAGATCATTTTAAGTTATATTACATCATGAAAGAGACAAGCCACTCAAAACTGTTGACATCTGGAACTAGGGAGAAACTCATCCTTCTTCTTAAGTGTCGAGATGACTAGGAATGTTCAGTTTTCACAGTCTTAGAAACCGTGTCAGGCAGGAAACACCAAGGCCATGTGCTAAATTCCAATTAAACTGATTTATTGGTTGTGCCTATGCATGGGAATCTAGTCAACTATCGGTTAGCACCATTTTGGTGCTAGATAAGGGTTAATGGGATTCAAGAGGGGTTAGACTCAGTCTGTTTGTGGATATGTAACGGCTCTAGGCCGATTCCTCTTTTGACTCCATTCCCCCAGACTCTGCTATGTCTTCTCCTACAACATTTTCTTCCTTACTGTAATTTCACAACTGGTCACCTAAACTATCTCTAATTATGATTATATATAATTTTCCAGACTGCATGTTTATCATGATATGCTTGCCTCAATGTCCCTCACAAATACTTATGCTCCCCAACTTTATGCACCTCCCATGTTCTCCACTTATTCCACTCTTCAACATTGCTTCATATTCCATCTCATCCCTTTCAAACTTTTGGAAAAGAGAGAGAGAGACAGAGAGACAAAAAGAAAACAAACTGTATATTCGGAATAGGGAAGAAAACAAACGAATTATAGCATCTGTGTATACTAGACAGGAGACAAGGGAAGAGACATGAAAGAAAGTGGATATACTTCTCTTTGGGGTACAAAATCAAATTTGTGAGGTAAAAATCTATGTAAACAAAAAGAAGACTTCCCCATACTGAACAAGACACATACTGGATACCGGCTTGGAAAGGCAAAATCAAGGAGTACACGTAGTCCTCATTTAGCAACTGCCTCAGACGGTGACCATTTGCAGTTACAATAGGGATGCAAAAGTAACTTTGCAACCGAGCCTCGCATTTATGACCTTTGCAGGTCTCCGTAAAGCAAAGAAAAGCTGAGGTAAGATCATAAGCACAGTTAATAATAACAATAATAAAGTTGGAAGGGACCTTGGAGGTCATCGAGTCCAACCCCCTGCTCAGGCAGGAAACCCTATACCATTTCGGACAAATGGCTGTCCAGTCTCTTCTTAAAAACTTCCAGTGTTGGAGCATTCACCGCTTCTGGAGGCAGGTTGTTCCACTGGTTAATTGTTCTAACTGTCAGGAAGTTTCTCCTCAGTTCCAGGTTGCTTCTCTCCTTGACTAGTTTTCATCCATTACTTCTTGTCCTGCCCTCAGGCACCTTGGAGAATAGCTTGACTCCCTCTTCTTTGTGGCACCCCTGAGATATTGGAATACTGCTATCATGTCACCCCTAGTCCTTCTTTTCATTAAACTAGACATACCCAATTCCAGCAAACGTTCCTGATATGCTTTAGCCTCCAGTCCCCTAATCATCTTTGTTGCCCTTCTCTGCACTCTTTCTAGAGTCTCAACGTCTTTTTTACATCGTGGTGACCAAAACTGGATGCAGTATTCCAAGTGTGGCCTTACTAAGGCATTGTAAAGTGGTATTAATACTTCACGTGATCTTGATTCCATCCCTTGTAATTTGTAATTTATTTAACAGCCACTCCAATTAACGACCAAGTTGTCAGTCCCTACTGTGGTTGCTAAATGAGGATTACCTATACAATTAAATACACATCTCTTAGTCTTGCAGTGATGCTATGGAGGTATATATTAGCTTTACCCCCCCAAAGGCAAAATATGTAAACACTTCATCACATTTAAAAAAAAATAATTGGAAAGAAATGAAATCTTATGTTGTCAGCACCTCGTCTTTATTTTACAGTTAAGGAGTGGTAAACGGAGGCAAGGCAAATCCAAATCTACAGTTGCTTTTGTAAAAGACAACCCCAAGGAAACCAGGATCCCCTCCTTTTCTATGATTGAATAAATCAGGTTCTTGGCATACAAATTCTTCCAGAATCAGAATCAGAGCATTTTCTTCTCAGCGTTGGGCCATTCCATCCGCCATTCCTCAGGGCCCAGGAGGTTCCGACTGGTTACCCATCCAGCGGATGTCAGTCCTTGGAAGCAGAAGGGAACCCACAGTGAACAGAAAGGATTGGGTATAGCTATAAACACTGCACCCTAACCTCGGCTTCTATCTTTCTGGGCAAGGTACAAGAGATACAAGTGTAAACAGCATTAGGAATTCAAAACTACAGTAGTCCTCACAATAGGATCTGCAACTCTGTCGCAAAGCGACTAGACTGTTAACTGAAAAATCATGTGACCGCCTTCGAATTACAACGCAAGAGATTCTCAGTCATCCAGATCAGGGCTTTTCAACCTGTGGTACGCGTACCACTTGTGGTACATTAACAAGTGGCAGGTGGTACGCAGCCCTGCCTAGCCAAGTGTAGTGGGGGAGGGAAAGAGCCAGCACAGGCAAGGACTTACTGTGAGAGAGTCCTCTGGAGCTGCAGAGGCAAGGAGGAGAGAAGGAGGGAGGGAGGGAGATGGAGAGTGGAAGGATTCTTATGTGCTTTTGTGACTTTGAAGTTCTGGGATTTGTGCAATGTGGGCTTTGTGTTCTTAAGGAGTGTTTGGCAATTTCTATTTGGCTGATGGCTGATGTTTCGTGTTAGCTTCTATTGCTCTCCTATTGTTAGCTGTAAGTTTTGCTGCAAGGGATTTTGAAGTATTTTTCTCCTGAATGGATTTTGCCTGTAGATTCCTTTATGAATGGAGCCATTTGGGGAGGCTGCCTTAGCCGGCAGCCAATACTTACTACATTTTTTTTCTTCCTTACTTTCCTTTCTAGCCAGTAGCTAATTCTTAAAGGGGAATGTGCCCTTTTAAGCTAGTTCACTCAGCAGTTTTGTCTTTTCTGTTTCTGGAGGCTTTTCCTTGTTTGATGAATATATGGAAGAGAAAAAATATGGGTTGTTTTTTTTTTCAAATTCTTCCTTCAGAAGGGGGTGGGCATGGGAAGGAGGGAGGGAGGGAAGTCCTGCCTTAGCACTTGGCCACCAGCAGCCCTGCCATTGACTTTACTTATCAAAAGGTTGCAAAAGGGGATCACATGACCCTGGGACACTGTGACCATCATAAATATGAATCAGTTGCCAAGAATCCAAATATAAATCACATGACCCTGGGCATGCTGCAATGGTCATAAGTGTGAAAATGGTCATAAGTCATTTCAGTGCAATTGCAACTTTGAACAGGATGGTTTTTTTGGTCATCAGGTTTTTGACACCTTGCTAGGTGGTACTCGAATATTGCCATATCCTAAAAGTGGTACAATCGGTGAAAAGGTTGAAAAGCCCTGATCCAGGTCATGGTTGTTCCAAAAGTGTTTTTTCAAAAGGCAACCGGACTCTGTTTTTCTCTGAGGATGTTTCGCTTCTCATCCAAGAAGCTTCCTCTGCTCTGACCTTGGATGAGAAGCAAAACGTCCTCAAGGAAAAACGAAGTCCAGTTGCCTTTTGAAGAAGGCACTTTTGGGACAACGGGAGTTTGTCAATTCTGGCTGTGGCCATTAAGTGAATCGCCACCGGTTGCGAAGTACAATGTCACACTGGGACTTGTGACTTCTGCCAGCTTCTCCGTTGACTTTGTCAGAAGCCAGCGGTGAAGGAAGGTCACAAACGACCTTCACGTGAACCCAGGATGCCTGCAATTTTGAGGAGCCATCGTTAAAGTCTCCTTGTTCAGCGCTGTCATAACGTCAAACAGTCACCGAACAAGGGGTGAGTTAAGTGAGGACTTCCTATATCTGGTTGAATTAAAAAAAAAAAAATTGGGCAGAGCTGTGACTGACACTCAGAAGCACTCCCAGAGGGCTGGGAAAAGCTTTGAACGAGGATGATTTCCTATCTTCAAAGGATTCTGGAATCTTTTTGTTGCTCTTTAGGGCTGCATTAATCAGTTTTTCTCAACCTTGGCTACTTGAAGGTGCGTGTGGACTTCAACTCCCAGAATTCCGTAATGGCTGAGGAATTATGGGGGGTGAAGTCCACACAACTTCAAGTGGCCAAGGCTGAGGAAAACTGATTTAAATCTTTCCCTTTTAGTCAGCACTGGGGTGTGTGTGTGTGGCAGTGTGACCTCAGAGATCATGTAAGACACTTTTGTGGCTACTGGAGGCTACTCTGATCACCTGCTAAAAGCTGAGGGCATCATTTCCCGCTATTTTGAGGCGGAAAACACACGAGAGCTACTAAAACAGGCATTATCATAATTAAAGAGCAAACACCCCCCCCCAAATTCCCACTGATCATGGTTCCGTCCACATGAATATGACCCTATCCTCTTGAGACCCTCAGCCCCCTCCCCTCCCCAATATGAGTGGTCCCTGGCCATCCATACAATGCCAATATACATTTATACAACTGAACTGTATAACTGAACATCAAAAAAGCATTTAAAGGTGTAGACTTGACTTCATGGACAGAACCTTTTGAAAAGTGAGATTTGAGCTTGCTTGGTGCTGAATCCAGGACTTAAAAGAAAACTCGAGTTTCTAAATTTCCACCACGCACCTGCCAGGAATTTGGGAAATATCCTATCTAAGAACTGATGCATTTCGGAATTTATCCTGGGATCCTCTTTACCGGATTCTGAAAAGCAGGAAAAGGAAGAAAAAAACACGAGGAAGAGATTTGTGCTTGGAACAAAGGAGAGAAAGCGGGGGGGGGGGGGGGGGAGAGAGAAACCCTTTGTAAATGGAAGAGAAGCAAAGTTATTCTCCTTGAGTCCCTGGAAGTATAAATGCAACAGAGATTAATTCACAAACAAGATACAGGTTGGGTTGCCAGGAACTGTATAACTTTTTCCAAGTGCTGCAGGAGAGAGAATGAGAACATAAGCAGGACGTTTATAGGCTAGTCCCCAACTTATGGCCACAATTGATGTGAATTTCCAGTCTCACCGAGTTATGACGCGTCCTCTAGATTGTCCCCCATCCCCCGTTCACAATTCGTTTCTTCCTCCAAATTCACTCCCCAGGTCATCACCTTTACATAATTGATGCTGCAAATTCAGGAGGGACCCTCTTTCCAAGGCACAGGTTTCCACGTCTTCACAGAGTAAGGCCTCTAGAAGAAGGGCGTGGGTGTAGGCTTTAATCACATCCACACTGTCTGCTTGCCGATGGAGCAGGATGGAGATCACCCCTGCAGAGAAGGAGAGGAGTCAATGTGCAGACAGGCAGGGGAAGGATCTGGATGGGCTCCCTCTTGTGAATACTTCAGATCCAGATCAATATTATTCCGGAGCAGAGTCCAGAAAAAAAGTGAAATGGACAGCTCATCTTGGATAATGGTCAAAACAATGAAAGACATCCTATATTCCTCGCTATACAGGAAGTTCTCAACTTACAGCCCTGGTGGCGCAGTGGTTACAATGCAGTACTGCAGGCTACTTCTGCTGACTGCCGGCTGCCGGCAGTTCGAGTCTCACCAGGCTCAAGGTTGACTCAGCCTTCCATCCTTCCAAGGTCGGTAAAATGAGAACCCAGATTGTTGGGGGGGCAATAGGCTGACTCTGTAAACCACTCAAGAGAGGGCTGTAAACAACTGTGGAGCAGTATATGAGTCTAAGTGCTATTGCTATTGCTTACGATCACATTTCTATTGTCAAACAAGATAGTTGTTAAGTGAGTTTTGCCCCATTTTATGACCTTTCTTGCCAGGCTTGTTAAGTGAGTCACTGCAGATGTTAAGTTAAATAACTTAGTTGTTAAGTGAGTCTGGCTTCCCCACTGACTTTGCTTGTCAGAAGGTTGCAAGAAGTGATCACATGACCCCAGGACACTGCAACCGTCATAAATAAGAGTCAGTTGCCAAGCGTCTGAATTTTGATCATGGGATCATGGAGATGCTGCAACTGTTGTTAGGGTGAAAAACGGTCCTAAGTCTAAATGAACTGTTCTAAGTCGAGGACTACCTGTAGTTTATATCTCAAAATAAATTGTGGTGCCAACAATTCCAAAGATCAAATCTCCAAATATAATAATAATTTATCCATATGTCAAGGAATAAGAACAATACAAAATCAGCAAATAAAATTAGGAAAGCAGGCAAAGAATATATAATCTCTCTTCATTTGTGTTGGG